>JAESVK010066081.1:0-13728 GCA_017140935.1 Hamamelis virginiana
GAAATAGATATGCACTTTAGGATTGGTTTTAGGGCATATCTCTAACACTCCAGTACAGCTTCCCCCCACACAGAATATACTGGCTGGCTAACCTTCTTATGGTTTTTTTGTCGACGGATGATGCCTTTTTTGGGTACTCTCCTCTTTCTACAAACTGCTGAATGTCATAGTACCATGGCTTTCCATCATTCGGCTCTCCTTTTTGGATAACACAACAGTAGGCTAGCTCTTCTCGAGACTCAATAATGAGAGGAGTTACACCTTCATTTTTAGGGATATCTACCATGGATGCTAGAGTGGCTAAGGCATCCGCAAATTTATTCATTAATCTGGACAGGTAAAAGAAGTCGATTTGACGGAATTCTTTTACCAAGGCCTCTAAATATTCATGGTAAGGTAACAACTTCTTATCCCGAGTCTTCCATTCTCCTCTAGTCGGACATATGATTAGGGCTGAATCCCTATATACTTCTAATTCTTCCACACCCAACTCCAAGGTAGCTTCCAATGCTAGGATACAGGCTTCATATTCGGCTATATTATTAGTGGCATTGAAGGACAACTTGACAAATAATGGTATCAAGTTAATTTCCGGTGTGACTAACAACACGCCTATTCCACATCCTCTCTTATTATGAGCCCCATCAAAGAATACTTTCCATGGCTCTTTATGTTAATGATGGATGCTCTACTAGAAATTCTGCAAGCGCTCTCCCTTTCACTGATTTCTGTACCATATATTGAATGTCGAACTCTAATAATAGCAATAACCAACGGGCAGTCCTAAAGGATAATACTAGCTTCTCCAATAAGTACTTCAGGGGGTCTATGCGACTAATGAGTTGCACTTGAAAAGACAGCATGTAATGGCGGAGCTTTTGGGTAACCCACACCAATGCCAAACATGTCTTCTCTAATGCATCATATTTAACCTCATAGTCAGTCATCTTCTTACTCAAATAATACACCGCACTCTCCTTTCAAGATTCTGGTAGATACTGAGCTAACATAGCTCCCATCGCAGTTTCAGTGAGTGCTAAATAAAGTAGCAAAGGCTCACCTTGCTGCGGGGGAACTAATATTGGTGGGTTGCTCAAATATCTCTTGATGGTTTCAAAGGCCTCTTGGCACGCTTCATTCACTTTGTGGGCACATCCTTCTTAAAAAGCTTGAAGATGGGCTCACAAATCATGGTCAGCTATGCTATGAATCGACTAATAAACTGAACTTTGCCTAAGAACCCTCGAATCTCTTTTTCTGTCTTTGGTGGTTGCATCTCCGTGATGGATTTAATTTTCCCCGGGTCGACCTCTATTCCTTTCTGAGTGATCTTAAATCCCAACAACTTCCCCGCAGGTACTTCGAAGGCGCACTTTTGGGGATTTAATCTCAGGTTATATAGCTTAATTCTTTGAAGGAACTTGCCTAGAGCCTCAAAATGGTCTTCTTGATCCTATCATATCATGTAATAAGGTGGTTGCCATTCTTTGATAGGTAGAACCAGCGTTTTTTAGGCCAAAGGGCATAACTCGATAGCAGAAGGTCCCCCATTGAGTGATGAAAGAGGTTTTCTCCATATCTAGAGGGGCCATATTTATCTAATTATAACCCGAGAATCCACCCTTGAAGGATAACAAAGCATGATCGGCAATACTATCTACCAGGATATCTATGTGTGGCAACGAAAAATCATCTTTAGGGCACGCCTTGTTCAAATCCCGGAAGTCTACGCACATTTGAACCTTCCTATCTTTCTTAGGTACTGGCACAATATTGGCTAACCATTCGGGGTACTCTACTACTTGGAGAAATCCAGCGTTCATCTGCTTCACTACTTCATCCTTGATCTTCAGTGCCCACTCCGGCTTCATTCTCCTCAACTTTTGCATAACTGGCTTAACCCCCAGATTAGTAGGGATAAAGTGTTGTACTATATCGGTGTCTATTCCTGGCATATCCTTGTACGACCATGCAAATACTTCTATGTTTTCTCTCAACAATCCTACCAATTTTTCTTGTTCTTGTGGTGACAGAGTTGCCCCAATGTTAATTATCTTAGGTGATTCATCGGATCCTAAATTTACTGATATTAATTCATCCACATTAGGTCGAGCATGTTCCACTTCCCTTCGTTGTTCAAACTCAGGGGAACATCATCTCTAGGATCCATGTTCATGCCATAAATACCCATAGAAGAAAGGAGTAACAAACTGCAAATGAGAAGAATGAAGAAAATGAATATTTTATTAATCATGAAGAAAGAAGAATAACACAAACTAAACTATCATTCGCCTCCTAACAGAGGAGGGATGATTTTATTGAAGAAAGAAAAACGAAAGTCCTATTATACAATCCTATGGAAAGAAAGTATAGAAATCCTATAAGCTATCATATGATGGTAATAAATCTTCCGCGACTGAGTCTTCAACTCGAGGCTCATACTCAAGGCTCCAGTTGGTCAATAGACTGGTGGTATCTTCAATGAGGTGGATAGGATTGGGTTCATGAACATGCTCTTTGATGCAGGAGATCTCTTTGAACATAGCCCCTATGGCGACTTCATCGATATGGTCGACCCAGTCAAACTCTGTATGCTCTTTAGCCATGATGGTAGTTGGAGAGAGAGGTAATGGTGTGTTGAAGAAGATTTCAAACCCAGGAACTCTAGTATTCTGGTCTTCAAGGTAAATGGGCTCGGGGAACCCACAATAAGAAAAATCATCGCCTTCTTTAACAAAAGCCCCATTCAAAGTGGGCCGGTAAGGTTTCAGACTGAGGTTAGGAGCACGTCCCTCTTCTTTGGCCATTTGTCTTTCTCTTCTTTTCTGTGCTATTTCTTTTCTGTCAACTGTGGTACTTTGATAGCCCAATCCGAAAGGGTAGATTGCTGAAGGATACTCGATGGGACTAGGTGTGCCTTGATGACGACGACCTAAGCCCATTCCTGGAAAGAAGTCCATATTTTTCATGATTTGACCTACTTGCATATTCCCATATGGACTACAGTCTAGCACCATTTTCTCTTTACATCCAGATTCAACTTCTACACACTGTATGTATTCAAAGCCTGTCAATGGTACTTCTTTAATCTCCCGCTTGATCTCACAGATAGGTACACGGGTAGGAGTGATCTCAGAATCTCCCTTCAACGTCACCACTGAGCTTAACAGGTGGGCTTTTTCATTTTGGGGTAAAGGACATAGAAGTCGAATTTTCCACTAGGTTCCCCTAACAGGCCCACTTCGGGATCTCCGGCCTCATATCTTTTTCACAACTCCCATTGGCTAGTCCCAGTATTGGAGAAGGTTTTCTGGGTTCTAGCATCAGATCTAATGGGTTCAATCTTTGTCATCTTAGCTTCACAAGAATCTTCAGGGCAGAGAACGTAAAAACTAAACCTCCCATTTCTTTCTGTCAACAAATCCACACAAGGATCTTTAGCTTCAAACCTTTCTTTGAGAGCCCACTGACTAGTACTATTCTTTGACGACTGATCCACTTTGCGAGGCTCGGGAAGCCCATTTGAACAAAACCCAGGAATGTATATTTCTCAAACTGTCTCCATGAACGATAAAGTCCCCTTGGGCTAGTAAAGGGTTGAGGGATTTCAATCAGACCTTGATCGATGAATCCTTCTACTATATTCCGCAATGTATCACAAGATTCTGTGTCATGGCTAGAAGTGGCATGGTATAAAGCTTTTTGGATCTTGGCTTGTATGGGGTAATGAGCCCGCGGGCATGACAGTGATGAAACATCTCAATTATGGAGGTAGGGAATGAAGGGTGAGGGTGGATAGGCTCATAGTGGACATAAGGGCGGCATGGATAACATTGATATTTTCGGGTGGTGGCACTGCACGAGTAGGAAGTGGATTTTGGGTAACATTGGGTTGAGAAGGTGGGGAAATGGTTTTGTTGTCTATGAGGTCTTGGATTTCATGGAGGAGACGGAAGCGACGGTTGGTAATATGGCCTTTGGATTGGTGGAAATAGCAATATTCATTTTCATTGTAGTTCTTGGGTAATGGGTTGGGTGTAGGTCTGGGCTCCAAAGGTTGGAGCAAGCCTTGAGCTTTTAATTTCTCGAAGACTTTTTCCAATGGCATATAAAGCTCGGTGAATTTTCTGGATGGTTTATTTCCTAAGGAAAAGGGTTGGGTAAATGGAGCAGGCTGAGATATGGCATTGACTTCGGTAGCCTTCCCATTGATGACAGGTCGGCGATTCTTGTAGGGTTCATCGGTTCGGAGAGCTCCATCGGCTATAGCGTCCTCCACTTGGGTATCGGCAGTGACTAGAGATCGGAAGTTTGGAAGATATTGGAAAAACATGTGTTTATGATAAACTGGGAACAATTTTTTCACTATCATGTGGATTTGTTCTTCTTCTGCAGGGCGGTTAGCCATTTTAGAAGCCTTGGCTCTCCAGCGGGTGAGAAAAGTAGAGAAAGTTTCCCTTGATTCCTATTTAATAGTCTCCAAATCCCTCCTTGTAACATCAACTTCGGTGTTATACCTATAATTATTACTGAACTCAGTGCATACATCCTCCCAGGTCTTTATTCTTGACTCATCCAGTGCTAGAAACCATTTCAGAGCTGATCCAGCCAGTGTCTCATGGAACATTTGGGTTAGCAGGTCATTGTCAGCCCCTCGTTGGTGCATGGTCCTCACGTACATCTTCAGATGGGTCTTAGGGCATCCCATTCCGTCAAACTTCTCTAACTCCGGCATTCTGAAATGAGTAGGCATACGGGCCTTAGGAAATAGAGATAATGACGACATGTCCACCAGATCATCAGACTTTCTAATACCTTTCAAGGCTTTTTCCAGGGCTTCCACCTTACTACCCAACCATATGGGCTCAGTGGAAAAGAAAGCAGGGGTCTTGGGCTTAGACTCTTTATCCAGATCAACATGCTGAACAAATACTGTACCAGACCTAGTGGGCTCAGCAATTATTTTCGGTCTAAGGAAACATTCTTCTTCATCAACATTCTCAAACAAGGGATTAGTACGGGCTCGCACCATATCCTCCTCTTCTTTTTGATGAACTAACTCTTGAACTACTTTTAAGAATGCCTCGATCTTCTCTTCAGTTGTCTTTCCATTAGATTCAACAACAATAGGGGTACGATTTTCGTGACTAGACATTTCTGAATCGACAGGTAAACCCTTAAACAATCGACCACTAGAATCACGATGCCAAGCCAGAATGTTGGGAAAGGGAAAAGATTTGAATCAACTAAGAGCTTCCAGTGTGAAAATGGATGAATAAAGACAATCTCACATACTCATAAAAGTATAATCCCAAAAGCCTACACATCAATCTCACTCTCTCACATTCTATCTTATCAAAATACGCCTAAGGCCTAAGTACGAATCTCATTCTCACAGCTCACATCTCAATCTTATGAAAATAGGCCTAGGGCCTAAGTACGAATCTCATTCTCACAACTCATATCTCAGTCTTACCTCAAGCTTATATTTTCTATCCAATTGACATGGGCCTAAAGCCCACGCCTCACGTCTCACGTCTTCTCCTAAGACTCACAAATCAATACCACTATTCGAGCAGCGTAACACTACCATAGGCCTAAGCTCATGAACCTATAAGGTACTAGTCTTTATTAGGTACCTTGACTCTTTGAAGACACATCTCTTAAGAGTTTAGGGCATTTCATAAAGATTTAGTCCTACAGATCTAGGTCCTAATGGTTCTACACACATTCACAATCCAGGCTCAAGCAAAATCAGAGGGAAAATCCAGCAGCATAACATTACAATAGTGTGTGATCAGGCGATATACGGTATGTGTCCTAGAGATAGTCTATATGGATTAATGCAAAGGGTAGGTTGAGTGTCCCTTACTCGCTCGATCCAATCGATATACCGAACCACATGTGACATCAGGAATGCCACGTGGGTCCAACACTACGTGATTGGTCCATTTGATATACCCGAGGGTACTTGGCAAGAAGAGTGATGACTTTCGCATACATGGAACCCAAGAATCAAAGAGACTGGGCCCAGGGCTAGGCTCATAGTTGGCTTTAGCATACAACGTCCTTAACATGCAGAATGAATGCGCACATAATGCAGAAGTCAAGTCACACAGTCATACAAATGCAAGTGGTTGATTTTATTAATTAAGAAATTTGAAAAGCCCAAAAATAATTAATTGCAGTTTAGCCCTCGACATCCCCAGTAGAGTCGCCAATCTGTGAACCAGCCAACCTAAATATCCCGAGGGATCGGGAGGCCTATCGTTCACTTGAGGTTCTGAGTGGATTGTGGATGATGTTTATCCGTCTCGATTATCCTTCTCTATTATCCACTCAAGATTGGGTTTTTGAAAAAGGATAAGAGTTTGTAAAAAACTGGGAGACGCCACCTTATTTTAAGGGAACAAGGAAACCACAAAAAAAGTTTTATTTTCAATAAAACATTGACCCCATATTTTGGAAAAGCATGGTCTTTGAATCAAAGTTGGAATTGGGGGCTAGGTTACGAAGTGGGAAGGTTCCAAGGAACTCCTTGTAGGCAGCCACCTCGCCCTAATTAAAGGTCTCCTAATTAAGTTTGGGCTTTATCAAAATCTTATCACAACAATGCTATTTATCTAATCAACCACAAAATATGAATAATAATATATAATAATAATAATAGATAGTACAAAAGTATACACAATTCTAAGGATCTTAGGAGACTGGTAGTCAACCTAAGATTGGACTTGCGCCCTATTGACTGCCTACGTACCTTACCAATTACTTGATAAAGACCAAAGTCCACGTAATTCGATTACCCTAGGACTCTCATATTGTAATAAACCACATAATCGTAGAGGTTCTATCTTATCTTGGACTCTAGCTTCGAGAGTTTGAGTTTGATCAAAACACTTGTCATGAGATATGGAATTTCATTCCATTTTGAATTCTTTCAAAATCAATTTTTAGACTTATTCTCGAAGTAGATTCCTAGGTAAAATAGAACTCTATTCTTATTGTAATTCTTACAACAAAGAAGAGTCCTAAGTGGGGTCAAGTGACCCCCCTAATCCTAGGGTTTCTACCTAGTCCTAAGTTAATCTAAGTACCTAAAATACTAAATAATGCATACTGGAATTTCTGGAAAATGCATAAAAAATGCAACAAATGATGCAAAGAATGCATGAAAAATGTCCTAAATGCAATCTAAGTTGTCTATGTGAACCTAGGCAAGTTTCTATGCTTGGTTGTGGATGAGTGGAAACCCTAGAATCCGACCGTTTACTTTTATTGCCTTTATTTAGTTAATTCTCTACAACTCACTCATCAACAATCACAACCCTCATGATTTTACACTTTCTTTTACATTTATTAGTTATCAATACCTAATGATCATTTAGACCAGTTCCACTCCCTGTGGAGATGACCTGAGGACTCCCTCAATATTTATTATGCTTGGCGATATTTGAATTCCTACGCTTGGGAATTTATTGAGCACACACACTGACAATTGACAAGCAGGTCATCTATGCCCTCGCCCAGTAACTGCTAAAAATAAGTCTTTTACTTGCCCGCGACTCTTCCAAGCCTTGCCATGTGTCCAGTTCGGCCATGGGGACTTTTGATCAAATTCAGGTCTCCCTATAAATAGAGGGCTCTGAAATCAGTTTTAACACACAGAATAAGCTTTAAGAGTTAAGCTTGGAGAGTAGAGGTTTGAGCAATTGCACAAGCTTCCCCCATAGCACTCTAGCTTTAGTTTTGAGGTCCTTGAGGCCCTTGGAGTCCTTAGAGTTTGAAGAGAAGGCTTGGAGCAAGAGGAAAGGAAGTAAAGAGATTAGTAGAGTTTTGTAGTTTTGTTTAAAGTTTTATATTCTTCTTCTTCTTCTTCTTCTTCTTCTTCTTTTATGATCATGCTAGAATAGGTTTTTATTTCTTTAGTATGCATAGGATTTAGTTCATTGTTAGTATGCATGATAGGTTAATAGGAATTAGTTATTAAAATAGTTTCCCTTTTTTTTTAAATGCATGATAGGAATTAGTTTATAATATGTATGCATATTTCTCCCTCTCCTCTTCCACTCTTCTTTGATCATGCCATATTAGGATTGGATATTTAGGATTAGGTTCATATTTAGGAATGCATGTTTAAATCTTTTAGGTTGGTAATCATGTTAGAATAGTTTATACAAAATAAGCACATACTAGTATTTTTAGGATGAATTTGCATTGTTCATATTAGGTTGGTTAGTTTATTTTTATCTCTTAAAGTGTGCTTAAAATAACAATTGTGTTCGAGGGAGCATGCAAAATGTAAGACTCTACCCTTGTGTTTATTGTTTATGAATAAAGTGTTGTTTTCAAGCATATTATATGGGATAAATTAGGGCATCATACTAAGTTGCATATTGGGTCATTTACACTTCTTTTATTTTTTTATTTTATGGGTTTTCAACTCACTTTTTGATTACTTTCAAATCTATCCATGGATTTAAAGTGGCCTTAAAGTAGATTAAAACTCACTTTTTTTAGGTCCAAACTAACTTAGAAACATGCCTAGGCTCCCATAGCTAACTTAGATTGCATTTAGGACATTTTTATGCATTGTTTACCTATTTGATTGCATTTTTTGTTTATTTTCCAGAATTTTCCAGCATATATAATATTAGTATAAGAGACTAACCTAGGACTAGTTAGAAACCCTAGGATTAGGGGGGTCACTTGACCCCAGACCCCACTTAGGACTCTTCTTTGTTGTAAGAATTACAATAAAAATAGAGTTCTATTTTACCTAGGAGTCTACTTCGAGAATAAGTCTAAAAAGTGATTTTTGAAAGAATTCAAAATGGAATGAAATTCCATCTCTTATAACAAGTGTTTTGATCAAACTCAAACTCTCGAAGCTAGAGTCCAAGATAAGATAGAATCTCTACGATTATGTGGTTTATTACAATAAGAGAGTCCTAGGGTAATCGAACTACGTGGACTTTGATATTTGTCAAGCAATTGATAAGGTACGTAGGCAGTCAATAGGGCACAAGTCCAATCTTAGGTTGACTTCTAGTCTCCTAAGATCCTTAGGATTGTGTATACTTTTGTACTATATATATTATTATTTATATTTTGTGATTGATTAGATAAATAGCATTGTTTTGAAAAGATTTTGATAAAACCCAAACTTAATTAGGAGACCTTTAATTAGGGCGAGGTGGGTGCCTACAAGGAGTTCCTTGGAACCTTCCCACTTTGTAACCTAGCCCCCGAATCCAACTTTGATTCGAAGACCATGCTTTTCCAAAATATGGGGTCAATGTTTTATTGAAAATAAAACTCTTTTTGTAGTTTCCTTGTTCCCTAAAAATAAGGTGGCGACTCTCAGCTTTTTACAGACTCTCATCCTTTTTCAAAAACCCAATCTTGAGTGGATAATAGAGAAGGATAAACGTGGATAATAGAGAAGGATAATAGAGAAGGATAAATCGAGATGGATAAACATCATCCACAATCCACTCAGGAACACCCCAAAGTGAACGAGAGGCCTCCCGATCCCCCGGGATATTCAGGTTGGCTGGTTCACAGATTGGCGACTCCACTGGGGATGTCGAGGGCTAAACTCCAATGAATTATTTTTGGGCTTTTCAATTTCTTAATTAATAAAATCAATCACTGGCATTTGCATGACTGTGTGACTTGAATTCTGCATTGTGTGCGCATTGACTCTGCATGTTTAGGACGTTGTATGCTAAAACCATCGATGAGCCTAGCCCTGGGCCCGGTTTCTTTGACTCTCGGGTTCCATGTATGCGAAAGCCATCACTCTTCTTGCCAAGTACCCTCGGGTATATCAAACGGATCAATCACGCACTGTTGGACCCACGCGGCATTCCTGATGTCACATTTGGTTAGGTATATCGATTGGATCGAGCGAGTAAGGGACACTCAGCCTACCCTTTGTATTAGTCCATATAGACTGTCTCTTTAGGACACATACCCTACATCACTTTTCACATGCTATTGTAAAGTTATGCTGCCGAATTAACCCCCCGGTTTTGTCCGACCCTTGATTGTGAAGTATATAGAACCACTAGGACTTGGGATTGTATGTCTAGACTTTATGAAATGCCCTAAACTCTTAAGGGAAGTGTCTCCAAAGAGTTAAGGTACTTGATGAAGGCTTAGTACCCTACATATCCTTGGACTTAGGCCCGTGGTAGTGTTATGCTGTCCGAATAGTGATGTCCGTTTATAGGCCTTAGGTGAGTTTGAAATGTGGGCTTTAGGCCCATACTCTTTGGATGGAAGGTATAGGCTTGCAATAAGATTGGGATGTGAGTTTAGGAGTTTTTGATGAGATTGTTGCTGGTGCTTTAGGCCCATCTTCATAGGATAAAATGTGAGTGTTTGAGGTGAGATTGGTGTGTGGGCTTTCAGCCTATGCTTTTAGACCGTTTGTCCATTTAGGGGCCTTGTAAATTGAAAGTGAGATTTGTGTGAGCTTTAGGTCTATAGTCTAGAGTAGGATCCTTCGGTCTACACCTTCGATGAATACTCTTAACCCATAAGGAAAGTGTCCTAAAGGTTGGAGTAGTTGCCAAAGGTATAGTCCTTATCCCTTCTTTGTTCCTGGGCCCGGACCCATTGTAGTGTTTTGCTACCGAGTTGTTGTGCCCGTTTGTGGGCCTTGTAGTTAGAGAGTGAGCTTTGTGTGGGCCTTAAGCCCATGATCTCGAAAGTTTAGTGGTGCTTGACAATTATTCATCTTTATTTGAGGTACCCATCGGAAGTATAGTCCCTATACCCTTCAGCTCTCCACTTACCCCGATGGTAGGGTTATGCTGCCAAATTTTCCTCAATTGCCCTTACATGTTTGAGCAAGATAAGTGTAGAACCCATAGATTGTAGGGCAATTAGGTCTATTCCTCTTTTGTTACTTTTGGAAAAGTCTCCTACGAGATTAGAGTGCCAATCGAGGGCTTGCCCCATTATCTGTGGGCCTTGGCCCATTGTAGTGCTATGCTACCAAGTAATCCCCATATGTCAGTGGACCTTGTAGAGAGAGAAAATGAGAATTGTGCAGGCTTTAAGCCCATGTTCTATAGGTCTGTTCATTCTGAGTGTCTTTACTAGGGGCTTCTTTCCCTAAGATTCCCTAGTCTACCTCACATGCTTTTGGTGTGAACCTTCATCATTTTCAAAGGAATGTCCTAGAAAGTAGGGGCTTTGTGAGTTTTGTAAAATATCATTCTTTTTCAAAAAATAATCATGGGGCTTTAAATTGATTTCAAAATTTTCTTTTCTTTTTAGAGCATTTTGGCTTGGATCGTTGACTCTAGTGGGCCTGGGTTAAGTGTTGATTCATCTATTGATTCCGATATGGCTAACAACGAAGCGATTTCCCCTACTGGTGCTGCCATAATCATGTCCTCCAAGGAAAGAATGGAAGCCCTAGCTCAAATGGACGACGATTTCCTAGCCTTAAAAGCGACCCAAGATCTATCTAAAAAGAATGGGGCTTAAATAGGAGAATCATCCCATAAGCTCAAGCCCATCTTTGAATCCGTCAAGCCCATGGACCTGGATAAGAATCCTCAACCCAAAAATCCTTTATATCTCGTTAAAGAGCCTATTCTCCTTAATAGTAGGATTAAAGCCCTGGAAAAGCCCTTAAAGGATTCCGAAGGTCTGATGACTTGATGGACATGACCTCGCTTTCCTTGTTCCTGAAAGCCGCTTACCCAGCTACTTCAGGATACTGGAATTAGAAAAGTTTGATGGGATGGGTTGTCCTAAGATCCATTTGAAGATGTATGTGAGAGTCATGCATCCCCGTGGGGCTGATGATGAGTTACTAGCCCAAATGTTTCATGAGTCGCTTGTTCGATCTGCTTTGAAATGGTTCTTACATTTGGATGAGTCTAAGATAAAGACGTGGGAGGACATTTGCATTGAGTTTATTGGCCACTACCAGTACAATACAGAAATTGATGTCACTCGTCGTGATTTGGAAACAACCAAACAAGAACCCTATGAAACCTTCTTAGCTTTTATTATGAGGTGGAGGGCTAAGGCCTCTCAGATGATCAACTGACCAACAGATGAAGAATAAATCAAAATGGTACTCAAGATTTTGTTACCCATCTATCGCAAGTATCTCTTTGCACAATATTTTCCCAATTTCAAAGCTCTTGCTGGGGCTGGAATCCAAGTCGAAGACGCCCTTACTAAAGGAGCCATCGAAGTTGAACCATCTCTCAAAAGACAATGAACCATTTTCGAAGAAGAATCAAGTGATGAAGTCAATACCATTATCCCACCCACGTTGCCTTCCAATAGAAAAAAATCACCCCGCCAATTTGCTGATCTCCACATGTCGTTGGATCAAATCCTTGAGATATTGAAAGTTCAAAACCTTTTGCAACCCCTCGAGCCAAGGTCTCTCCCTAAGTCCATACCCAAGTCTTTCAATGAAGATGAATACTGCAATTTTCATCAATACCCAAGCTATTCGACTAACCAGTGCTTCCGTCTTCGCCATGAAATTCAAGATCTGATTGACCAAGGAGTCATCTATTTGCCCAATTTCTCCATTCATTAGCTTGAGCCCACCACCACACTCCTTTCCAATGGATCCCTTGATGGAGAACCTTAGTGAGGGACCATGAAAGATGAAGAGCTGTTTCTGCCGAGTAGTAGCTTATAAGATTTCGTTTGTGCTTCTTTTGAGTAGTGTAAGATTTTAGTTTTCATTTTCAATAATAAATGTTTCCCTAGCCTGCTTGTGGGGCTAGGGTGATCCATTGTTTAGGATTTCTTTGTTTTGTCATTTCCCTTCGAATTCAAAAAAAAAAAAAGATTCTCTTCTGCATCTTCTTTGCGTTGTCTTCCTCTGTGGATGTTTATGGCATGGATATAAATCTTAAGAAAAATGTCTCTCTGGAGCTCGTTGAGCAAAGGAATATGAGACAATCAACCTACATGAATTAATTAGAATCAATTGATTTAGGGACAAATGACTTATCTAAGATAATTAAGATTAGGCCAATAATTTTCTCACAAGAAAAAGAAATCAATCGGGCATCATGCTTAAAGCAAACTTATGAAACTGTTAAGTTTAAAGACAATATGTCCTGCGATGGCCTCATTGTGGTGTGACTACCTTTCATTCATTTTGAAGATAGATCAAGAAAAAGTCAAGAAAGATGAAATAGGATGGATTAGTAACTAGGGGCTGATTCTTCCGAAATCGAATTAACCCATAGTATACTCATACTCGAAAAAGATCGCGAAGATTTGGAAAAGTTTTAATAGAAAAGATTAGATCATGCGATGAAGATTCAATGGTGGGGCTCTTCCCAAAGAATGGGGCTTCCAAAAAAAAAAAGTAGAAATGATTGGCATTCGAAGCCATTCAAGAAAAAAAAAATGGTACACCGGGGCTTAAAAAAAAAAAGAAGTTAGTCCCAAGAAGAGATTTTGAACCAAGATGTGAGGTCTGTGCACCATTAATCGAGCGCTATCAAGCAGGGCTATTTGTCTTTAAATTTAAAAAAGGTTTAAGTTTGCTCATCTCATCAATTTAAAAAAAGAAAAAGAAAAAAAAAATGAAAAGCCCGCTAGGTAGAAAACCTGAAAGGGCTACCTAGGCAAAAGTTAGGGCATTAACAAAAAAATCAAGCCCGCTAGGTAGAAAACCCGAAAGGGTTGCCTAGGCAAAAGTTAGGACATTCAAAAAAAAAAAAA
>JAESVK010066088.1:0-23143 GCA_017140935.1 Hamamelis virginiana
GAATCAACTCTAAAAGGATATGCAGATTCTGGATACCTTTCTGATCCTCACAAAGCCCGCTCACAAACAGGATATGTATTCACATGTGGCAATACTGTAATTTCTTGGCGATAGACCAAGCAGACTTTGACTGCCACTTCCTCTAATCACTCTGAAATAATTGCACTTTATGAAGCAAGCAGTGAATGTGTATAGTTGAAATCAGTAGTACAAAACATTTGAAATGCATGTGGGTTATCTTTGATTACAAGCACTCCAACAACAATTTATGAAGACAATGCTGCGTGTATTAAACAAATCAAAAAATGATACATAAAAGGTGACAGAACCAGGCATATCTCACCAAAGTTTTTCTTCACTCACGAACTCCAGAAGAGTCATAAAATTGAAGTGAAGTAAATACGGTCTAGTGATAATGTTGCAGATTTATTTACCAAAGCTTTGCCATCATCAACATTCAAGAAATTGACATATGATATCGGGATGCGTCGTGTTTGTGACCAGTTAGGTTGATACTCATTAGGGGGAGTATTATCATCAAATCTACTGCTTATCTGGACATATGCATGTTGTACTCTTTTTCCTTCATCCAGGTTTTGTCCCACTGGGTTTTACTGGCAAGGTTTTAACGAGACAGTTTCTTTAGTGCGTCCAACATCACTATAAGATTTACAAAATGTTGTACTATTTTTCCTTTGCTTCATTTTTTCCTGGTTTTTTCTAGCAAGGTTTTAATGAGTCACATTATCTTAGCGTGGTGGACATCCAAGGGGGAGTGTTGTAAATATGGTGGATGACCACCCATCTTTTTCCTATGTAACCCCCTCTAGCTTTAAGGCTTGTAACCCCCTCTATCCTTGTAACTTATACCCATTGGTCTCTCCCTATTTAATCTTGTAAGCCTATAAAAGGAGGATTTAGGCCCCTTGAATAATACACATGCAAGATAATATTTTCTTCTCATATCTTTTATATTTTAGTTTTTCTTACTTTTATAATAATAGTAAGATTTATCTTATTCAAAGTTATTAGTATGCAAAATGATATCATTTAATGTTATTTATACATTTGAAATAAGGGGATTTTCTTTCAATATTTCTATAGTTTGCATAACTTTCTGAAAACTCTAACAAAAAAAGGTGTTTAATGATCAATGGATAATGGAGTGGTAATATGGAATGACTCCAACAATGAAAATATACATTTTTTTAAGTATGATTCACATTTTTAAAGTTGTTTTAATTTCAAGTTCGTACTTTTGTTCAGCTCTGTGATATTGAATATCAATCAATGTTCAGATAGGTTAATTGAACATATCACTATATTTAGTCATCCTAACTGAATATATGACAATGTTCAGCAGTAGATGTTGAACATTACATAATGTTCAGCAGGAGATGTTGAACATTATAGAGTGTTCAGTAGGCACTAGTAGAATATCATCTTATGTGTCGTCAGCCTAACATATTAAAATATTCAACACATTAAGTTAGAACATATTATAGAATGTGTAATGCTCCAACTTAACATCCGTACCGACTCTTCCGGATAAGTCGACACGTGTCAAGCTGAAAGTACAACATGTCCTACTCATCCGTATTTTCTCACAAGATACAAGAATTTCATATAACAGGATGATATGACATGTCCAAATAATATGTCCCCAATCATTATATATAAATATATTCAATAAAATAAATAATATTGCCAACAACCCTGGTAAGTAGGCTAATCAACAATCAATGCATAATCTGAATAATCCAGTACATAATACACAAGATATGGGAATGCAATCAATAATGCAGCAACAACCTTAAATCTAACCAGCGACCCTTAGCGAAGGATCCTACTGAACCAGGAATGCAAACCCAAGGTAAACCTGCAATCTGCTGCAAAAAGCAGGGGTGAGCTTCAACGTACTTAGTAGGGATAATATAATCTCTACGAATTAATAACAATACACTGATACATGGGATATTTATATAAAACATTTATTTAAAAAGTTTAACGAGTTTAGAAAACAATCAGTGACCAATGTTTAAAAGATATGTGGACTTTCAGCGAAAAACCAGGCCCTCCAGTACGACATCGATAACCAGTAACCAGGCGTATGCCAGGCATCCGGAATGCCCCGTCGCATGTGGACAATAGCCAAATAACGTCCTGATTCCATAGCATGGTAATACCGCCACACAAGGGCTCGACATATCGCCATCGGTATGGACTTTGGCCAGATTGGCATAAGCGTCACCTCAACGGGTCCATAGCATATCCACTCTTGGATCGAATCATATTATAGGGCTGTTAATTCAGGCTAACAAACCTTTAGCTCAACCGGGCTACTAACAATTCCCAGAGACGGAGACCGTAGTCTCGCAGCCTATAATATCAAGTAGGGCCATAGGCCCAAACCCCCAATGATATAATCCGATCCACATACATATATATACATGCATGTCCTGAAATTTAATAACTATCATGCAATGCCCACCGGCTGAAGAGATGATGAGTGTTCTCTGATAAATCAGCTTCATCCACGCATGGTAGAGATCTAACAACAATCATCATATAAAGTCCACTAGAATTGAAGAGATGAGGAGTGTTCTCTTGACAAATCAACTTCATCCTTTCATGGCGAAAATCACAATAACCAAGGTCCATCGTAATGAGATTAGGGAGCAAGCTCACGCCTAAACCTCTATCACACATGGTAACCAATATCCAGTAATCCAGAGCCTCAGCTCAATCATTATAAAACATATCTCAAAACCAATATCATTTCCGAAAAAACAGTGAATGGCATAATGTATAGTCAACAACATTTGTTATACATAAATCCATTTAGAAAATGTGGTTTATTCAGATATCATTATCATAATCAAACATTTCATAAAATAGTCAAATCATATGCCCATTCACGCAATTAATAATACCAAAGAATGTAATATCCAATTCTCACATTTTATCAAGATTTGTCAAAGGTAAAGCCTTTCCATTTGGAATCCATTTGATAATGTTTAAAACATGCCACACAGTGTATACAGTTCATAAACAATTATATTCCATGTATTAATTGTCATAACAGTAAAACAGTAAGGTTCACATTAAAAGGTATTTAAGATTCATAAGGTTCTCAAAGCAGTTGCAAAACAGATATATTATTATCAACAGTAAAAGGTTACTTATCCCTACCTCAATGTCTCAGTGTTTCCAATCCTTTGCGGCTACACAAGCCTCTCAAATGCAATGCTCAATGCACCTGTAACACCTTGCACAGGGTAACCCCTATGCCAAAGTGATACAGTGACATAAAACATCAAGCACTTATCTTTGAATAATTTCACTTAAAATTAATATAGTTAAAACAGTTTTACAAAATTAAGCATGTGCGGAAGACTTTAAGATAATTTACAACATCTCAAAAAGTAAAGATAGTGCTGAGTATTAGTTTGTATCATGAGTACAGTCCCGTAATGTACCCAAAAATATTATATTACAAATCCAAAACGAGTGTCCACGGATAAAAAAGATCAACACTGTCATGATCGTCCTCAGAATATCCCAAATTCCAAAAATCTCCATCTGGTTCACTAGGTTGTTGGTCCTGTGGGGGGGAAAGGAAAGGGGAGAGCAAAACCACTATTGCTCAATAAGATTCGTAAACCTAAAATACTACATGACGCTTTTGAAAGAAACGTCAGGAATCTCAAATTTTGCAGCAAGTTTTAACATCAATCAAACTTCATTTAATAGGATCACCACATATGTAAGTTATTTACATATTGCAGAAATAAACATCTCATAGCAGGATCATCACATCTGTAATTTATTTTCACATTACAGAATATATCCATCACTTTGTTCACAATAATTGATTTCACACATTGTGCAGGCTTTATGCATATGACAGATATATGATGCAATGCTCATGCAGTCATACCTGCCATTTACTCTGTTCTGCATCTCCTGCAAAACATAGAACATTCACACGGATGGCTACCTCATTTTAGGGTATCACAACAATCCATCACAAATTATCTCACACAACATGCATTCTTTATGCATATGACAGATATACGATGCAATGCTCATGCAGTCATACCTGCCATTTCCTCAGTTCCGTCTTTCCTGCAAAACAGAAAACATTCACACGGATGGCTACCTCATTTTAGGGTATCACAACCATCCATCACAAATTATCTCGCACAACATGCATGCTTTATGCATATGACAGATATACGATACGATGCTCATACAGTCATACCTGCCATTTCCTCAGTTCTGTCTTTCCTGCAAAACAAAAAACATTCACATGGATGGCTACCTCATTTTAGGGTATCACAACCATCTCGGATAGCTACCTCACTGGGTACACAACCATCCTACCACAACAGCATACCTTCGCCCCGGTATGTATATCACCCAGTCCCTACCTTTTTAGGACTTATCGTGATTGCCACTCATTGGCAAGAGGCTTTACTTGCTGTTTTTAGCGAGGGTGATATATTAATGCACTAACTGTTTCCAGGATCTTTTGTCCATCGGTGGTATCTCAGCACGTCATTCCCCCAATTCATAATCACAGTTAATAATATGCATGCCAGTTATATAAATGCTATGCATATGAATCATCATGTTCACTCACTGGAGCCACCACCTCATTTCTACAGTTCATAATATGCATGTCAGTTATATCAATGTTATGCATATGTCACCACACGTAACTGTGCCACGGTAACACTCCGTACATCTCTAAATAACAACATTCCCTTTACTTGCATGCGTAACATATGCGCCCATACACATATGTCCACATGACAAGCACCGATTTAATTTTTCTTGGGGTACGTACCCCTAAAAAAAATTCATGTTTATTATTAGGATATATGATGTGTACTTATAAACCGAGTCACTTTCACAAAACATCACAGCCACATGCCATATACCAATTTATTGTGCAATGATTATGGCAAATATCACATGCATATATATATATTTTATGCATGACAATTAACATGCTCCATATACATATCATGTTATTCATAATAACAGCATGTTATGAGCTCTTCAAATATCACATGCATATATTTTATGCATAAAAATTTACATACTCCATGTATTCATGTTATTCAATAATAACATGTTATAAGTTTTGCCATTATCTCATGCTTGTGTTCAAACAAATCAAGATAATCATCTCCAGAATAATTTTATAAAAATCAAATCTTTATAATTTTTAACTATTTTCCAATAATCACAAATTTATCAAAAAGTTGTACATACTGTCCACATAACATATTTTATTTGTATAACTTTCTCCATTTTTTATTATTTTTACAGTTAACACACACACACACACACACACATATATCTCCCATATTAAAATCATAATAAATCAACTCAGGAATATATGGCCGAAATTAAATAATTAACATGACATAAACCCGTGTAATAGTAGTATTCACAATTAATCATCAATTAGTCGTAAAATTAATTTGCGTTACAAAACTAGAGTTTCGATCCTGTGGCCCGTGGTTATGGAACCACCACGCTTCCGCTGCGCACTCTGACCTAAAACATATCCTAAATAAGTCCAAGGATTAGTCCTAGGTCAGAGGAATAATTTTCTTGTAAAATTTTAAATCATACGATAATTAAAATTTTTCCCAAAAATCCTCATTTAGCTTCCAAAATTTGCAAAAAATTAATGGGGCGGTCTCAGTCCCATTTTAATTCACTAAACTGTTAAAATATGTATAGAAATATTTATAAAGTAGTTTGAGGCAAAATTTGTTAGAAAACTATAGGGTCTAAGTCAAAATTTTGACTTTTTAAAAATTGCACGAAACTTTAAAAAATTGCCAGAAATTACCCAGTAGCCAAACACACCCCAAACCGCCTCAAATATATTTAAAATTAAAAAATACATATTTTGAAAAAATTTGGAGACACGTGGCAGTCACACATGCCCTCACGCGCCACCAAGCGCGTGTTGGGAAGCTCCCTGGCACTATTCATCATCTTCAATTTTTTCTCTATTTTTATAGATTTTCAAAGCTTCAATTCTCCCTCTAAAAAACTCCAAATTCGATGAAACTAGTTTCTAAATTTTCCTAAAATCATCCTCTACAACATATCCAAAATTGGGAATTTTTGGAATTAACCTCTATTTTTTGGGAATTTTTCTCTCCCACGGCTTCAAAAATTCATCAAAAATAATACAATAATGGAAAAAATATGAGGTCACCATGATAATTCATGGTTGAACCTCTAGTATCCATGAAAAATATCCACAACCCCCAGTTATGTCGTTTAGTATGAAAATGAAAATCACCCATTGTTTCCACCATTAAAGCTTCATGGAAACTTTCTCTCTCTAAAAATTATCACTCTATTGTTAAAATTAGCACTTAGGCTCACTAGGGTATGTTAATATGAAGAAAGTTTATGGCCATGTGGGGTTCCAATTCATTATGTATAACAAAATTGAATTTCACATGAAATCACATGAAATCATGATTTTTGTGAACTTTGTGTGAGTTTTGGAAGCTTGTAATGGCTCCCAAAATTCCTCAATTTCATTCAAAACTATCATGGGGTATACAAGGTGTGAGAATCATACCTTAATTGTGATTTTCGTGTAGGTTTGCACTCTAAAAAATTGTCCAAAAGTGCCCTCCTTCAACAGTCCTAAAATTGAATTTCTCTCTCTCTCTTCCTCTTCTCATCCTTCTCTTTCTCTTTTTCTCTTCCTCTTTTATTCTGCAGATTTCTTGCTTCCCACGAATTTCCCCTCTCTTTTCTTATACATGCTCATCAAGAAACTTCTCTCTTTCTCTCTCTTCTTCTTGTTAATTTCTCATTGGTTGAGATAAAGTCATGCTTATCACCTGTATAAGCTGTTGTTAATCTCCTATTGGCTGGTGTAAAGGTATATTTATCACCTTGATCACCAAGCAAATTCTCTCTCTTTCTCTATACGATTGCCCAAGCAATACCTCTCTCTCTTAATTGCACTTAGCACAGCTACTAAATGCTCATTGGTGACCTTCATTAGCAAGCAAACAGCTGATTAGTGACCTTCATTAGCCGGCAAACAGCTGCTAAATGCTCATTGGTGAGCTTGGCCATCAAGCAAGGGTGGCACTCTTGGGTGTATGAGGTGCACCATATGGCAAATGTTCCATCATCCATATTTTGACACTTGGCACACTCTTGGGGTGCTATGTGTGCAAACAAAATAAATAAATAAATAATTAAACATATATGTGTGTATATACATATACATATATATGAACATATATATGTGTATATCTATATAGATATACATATATATATATAAATGTTCATACATTATGCAAATAAGTTTCAGGGTCTCACAGCACCCCAATGCAAGTGGTTCTTTAAAGAACCTTCCAAACTAGACATAACAAATAATGCAAGCAAAGTATCACAAGAAAGAACAAACGGTCCACAACTTCAGAAGTAAAATAACTTCTCAAAACTGCTTACACGCGACCCCAAAGACTCAAAACCCCAAAATAACAAACTAAAGGCCTTAAAACTCCTAAGACATATTCTCAAGAATGATAAGAAGTTACATGATGAATTTCGTGACCAAATGCCAAGAGACTTAAAAGATATAAGTCAAAGAAGATAGAGTGTTCACACAAAGGCAAATCTCGTATTTCACAAAATGTTTCTTTTTCCAAAAACAATTTGACTTCAAAACCAAAATATTTAGAAATTAGGTTTCATAAGCTTTCCGAGCATATAAAATATGCCCAAAACGGAGTTCGGATGAAGAAAATAGAGCGAAAAAAAGAAATGCGAACTCAACCTTACAAAAATACCAAAACAGGGTGTCTTAGTCGACTAGGACAAGGGTTAGTCGACTAGGCCATCGATTAGTCGACTAATCACTTAATCTTAGTCGACTAAACACATGGCAGAAACTGTCCAAACCAAATGCAGATGAACTAGTCGACTAACCACCTTGTCTAGTCAACTAGCTCTCTGTAGAAACCTCATTAATGACATTTTAAGCTTCTCTAAACCTTACCAAAACACCAAAACACAACCCCAAACATTTAGATACATTAAAACAAGATTCAAGGACACTTGATCCACAACAAAAACACAATTCAAAGGACCACAACCAAAGATTTATCAAAAACCCAAACTAAAAACCCATAAAACCCATAAACATACAACTTTCTTAACATCACCACAAATCCTAATTTATACAACATACAAATATCACTCACTCTTTCCCCAAACTCCATACACCAAAACACCACAAAATCCAACTCCAAAACCCACCAAACGAAACATAAAGAAAGAGGAAAAATAAGAAGAAGAAGAGAAATATAACAAAAAGGGAACCAAGACTTACCTCCACCGGTGATGGCAACTCCGGCGAGCTCCTCCTTCTTTCCCTCTCTCTATCGGTCTCTCCCACTCTCACGGCAGAAAAGTGAAGAAAGAAAGGGGTGGGGTTGGTTTATATAGGGAATGGCAAAGTTGTAAATATTGAGTAGTTTTTTTTTTTACTAAAATATATAAATAAGGGTTTAAAAAATCCAGGTTATCACAGAATGATTGGCCTACTTTCTCTCCATGAAGTGAAGAAAATCAATTTCTTTGTGAGATGAATGGCGGAATGGTTGGGCTACTCTCTTCGTGGAGTGAAGAAAACAAGCTCCTCTTTGGATGGAAATAAAAAGAAAAATATTTGGAACTTTTTGGTATTAGGTGGGTGTAAAAAGAAACTTATGTTTTAGGGTTAGTTTGGGTATTATAGAGGGTGTAAGTAACAAAAATTATATTTTAAAATTTTATCGGTGGACATAGGTAGCAATTGGGTGCCATGAGCAATATAGGTGAGTGTGGCAATAGAATCACCCTTTTAGAATTTACCAAAATATATTTTTTTTGGACCAAAGTCCCCTTCACATAACATAATCCCCACCTTTACATTGAAACCTCAATTTTGTGAATAATCCCCAATCCCCTAAATTGCATATAATCCCTTATTTAGAATATAATATCTAATTTTAGTAATATCAAATCACATTAATTATGCCATCATTATATCACAATATAAATCTAAAAAAAAAAAAGGAAATTGGGGATTATACACATTTTTTGGGGATTATGAACAAAAAATCCGTATGGAAATTTTGTATTAATTTGGGGATTATGGTTTAATATAGGGATTGGGGATCGTGAACTAATTTAAGAATTATGTATGATTTAGGGTATTCAATACATTTTTTGGATTTGATGAGATATAAAAGGTTAAGATTTGATGTAAAAAAGTAAGCAACAATTTGGGGGATTGTTAGCAAAGTTGGGGATTGTTCAACAAAATGGGTATTGGGGATTGTTATCAAAATTGAGGATTATTCATTATTTTAAGAATTGGGGATTATGTCTTGTTTGGGGGATTATTCATTATTTAGGAAATTGGGGATTACTTAGTAAATTGGAGATTATATATAATATTGAGGATTGTATGTAAAAATTTGGCATATTTCTCACAAAATTTGACTGTTCATAAGGGTAAAATTGTCCTGTTGTGGACACCCCATTTTTTCCAATTATTTCTACCATATGTTTATGCAAATGATCAGCTCGAAGAGTGGATTATTTGGTGAGGAATTGGCCTTGTAAAGACCAAATTACCCAAATTGTCATTTTCTAAGGAAAAAGACAATTCATTATTTCATGTGTACATTTGGATTGGAATCAACCCATTTGTATTAAATTTGACTTTTGAGGTGTTTTAGAACATCCCTGTAAATTTTCATGGCATTCTGATGAGAGCTCGATAGGTAATTAGGGTTTTTGTGACTTGAGGGGCATTTTAGTCATTTTTCTCGTATAATTTCCGAATGACTTCCGAATTCGAAACGGATTGTTTCATTGAATTTATATTGATGTATGGAGTGAAGTTGGAGTACTAATTGAACCTTTAAATGGTTGGGATAGATTCGCCCAAAATCGATCCCACTGATAAGAATGAGCCAAATTAGGGTTTTATTCAAATCGACCGTGAATTGGTCATTTTCACCAAAATTAAATATTTTCAAAACATATTTTCAAGTACCAATTTCATATTAAAACGATGTTTTTAGAAGTGGTTCAAGCCTAATTGATCAATTTTACAAAACAAAGAATGGTTATTTGACCAATTTTGACACAACTGGGTCAATTGGCTAGATTTTTGCTAAAACCCTTGACCATGGTCAAGTATTTTTGCTCCAAAAACCTTCTAAAAATGTGTAGGATCAAAACACGGTCGTTTTGATATCTGGATCATCGAATTTGGGTGAGAATTGACCAAAATATGGCCAAAATACGAAATCCCATTGAAAATGGGAGAAATTGAGGAAAGTTCACAAGGTGACCATCCTAGCTAGGACGGCCAATCGTCCAGCCCAGGACGGGCAACCGTTCAGCCTTGGATGGTCACCAGGATGTTCGACCATATTTTGCAATTTTGGAAGTTTCTCACCCATTTTTGCCGATTTGGTTTGATTTTTTTAATATAATTCGAAGGATTTTCAGCTGGCAAACCCTAGGATGAGTGATTCTAAGCCTTAGGATCATTTTTAGATGGATTAATCCCAACCATCCATGGTTATTTACCCTAACTCTATAAGTATGTTTTGATAGAGTTAGGTTAAGGAGGTTCACAAGAGGAATTTAAAGGATTCTAGGGTTAGAGAAGGAGGCTACAGATCTGGGTTCATCTCTTGAGGGAGAGGAGGAGGATTCAAAGCAAAGGAACTTGAAGGAGGTTTGCAAAGAAGAAAGAAGAGAGGTAAATCTTCCATACAAATATTTTTTTTAATTGATATTCATGTAAATCGTCCATGTGATAGTAGAACTTAGTTCATATTTGTGTAAGATGAACTAACTTCTATTTTGTATGAGTTTATTATGCATGTTAGAATAGGTTTCTTTCTTTTTCTTATTTATGTTAGTATGCATGATTAGGAATAGTTTTTTTATGATTTAATGTGAGTATGCATGATTAGGGTTATTATTGCTATGATTTTATGTGAATATGCATGATTAGGGTTAGCTTTGTTATGATTTTGTATGAGTATGCATGATTAGGGTTAGCTTCGTTGTGATTTTATGTGAGTATGCATGATTAGGGTTAGCTTTTTTATGATTATATGTGAGTATGCATGATTAGGGTTAGTATTGCTATGATTTTATGTGAGTAAGCATGTTTAGGGTTAGTTTCATTGTGATCCTATGTAAGTAAGCATGATTAGGGTTATCGTTATGATTTTATGTGAGTAAGCATGTTAGAGTTAGTTTTTGTTATGATTTTATGTTTAGGATGAGTCTTTCGTTATTATTTTATGTATGCGAGCATGCCTAGAGTAAGTATTGATATGTTACATAATTATTGGAATCTTGTGGTGTTCATTTGATAACCATATGATATTCATTGTTATATGAATATGTTGATGGATTATTCTTGATATGTGATGAGTCATGAGTCAATTTTTATGCTTTTTATGATTATTTGAACACTTGATATGGATTTGATGGATTGAATATATAAATTGTGTACAAGAGAGCGTGCGAAGGTAAGATCCTCCCCTTGTGTTTAAAATAATTGTTTAAAGCATGTTTGTTGTTAGTTTTTTATACGTTTTGCATGGTAATTTAGTATAGCATGTTAGATTGTATGCTACGGTGTTTATTTGTCATTTTTCATGGATTAATAGTGTTTTTTAGGCTACTTTAAACATGTATTCAAATCTGTCCAGATTTGAATATATGTTTTAAAGTGGTTTAATTAACATTTTAAGTCATATTTTTCATGATTCTTGTAGTAGTTTCATAGTATATTCATGTAGAAAGCATATTAGGTCATCTTCACATTTTTATTCTTTGTTTTCATGGTTTTTAGAGTAGTTTAAGGTTCATATTCAAATCTGCCCAGATTTGTTTATGTCCTTAAATCACTTCTAAAAATTATTTTAGGGCCAAATCCGACTTAGAAATATGTCTAGGTTCACATAGTATAATTAGTATGCATTTAGGAGCATTTTCATGCATTGTATAATTGATTTGGATGTATATTTGTTTAATTTATTTAAAATTCTAGCATGCATTGGCATTAGGATTTTAGGGTTTTAGACAAACTTTGGGCTAGTTAAAGACCTTAGGCTTAGGAAGGTCACTTGACATTCCTTAGGACTTTCCTCTGTTGTAAAGATCATGATCTGAATTAGGTGTTTTTAATCGATTTGACAGTCAATTTTCGAGATATTTATAAAAAGATTTTTGATGTAATGTTTATGAAATAAACATGATTTTATGAAAGATTTGATTATTAAATGATTTTCAAAAGAATTTGAAATGTTTTAAGATTTTTACCTTGGAATGAGATTTCTCCCGATATGATTTGTTTTCTTGAAATATCTTTGAAAAAGATTTTCAATTGGAATTGAATTCTAAAGATGAGAATTATTTAGAATATTTGGATTTTATGAAAGTCTTTTAATTTGAAATGATTTCAAATAAATGATTTTAAATGAATAAAAAACTCTCGAAGCTAGAGTCTTGAATTAGGTTGAATACCTTTGATGATGTGATCGATTACAATAGGAGAGTCCTAGGGTAGTCGAACTACGTGGACTTTGGTACTTGCTAGGTGATACTAGTAAGTTACATAGGCGCTAATAGGGCTCAAGTCCGCCCTAGGATGCCCGTAGGGTATTCTAGGTTCTTAGGGTTTGTTTGTATATTTTTTATTATTAATATAACTAATATAGATTATTGCATTTATATCACTATTTTGTTGGTTGATTAGATTATTTAGGATTGTTTGCATTAAGAATTTAAATAGCTCAAATAAATTAGAAGTCCTTTAATTAGGGCGAGGTGGGTGCCTACAAGTGAAAGCTTGGAACCTTCCCACGTCGTAACCTAGCCCCCAGATCCAACTCTGGTTTGTAGACTGTCTTTTCATTGAAATGAAATTTGTTTTGTTTTGATTTTAAAAATAAAACATTTTCATGGTTTCCTTATTCCTTAAAAATAAGGTGGCGACTCCTTTGTTTTGTTGTTTTCTAAAAATCCCTAATCATCGTCCGGTGATGATGTGGATCCTCAAGCCCGTCAAAAGGCTGGTTCACACCTGTATGAAGGTGCATGGAAAGAAATTCTTAAAACATGAGTTTATGTAGGAAATTTTTGGAAACTTTGAGAATATTGAGGGAAAATTCCATTGAAATAATGCCATCTTGGTAATAATAATATTTTTTTGGATGAAAGTACATAATTAATAAGTTTGGAATTCAACAAGAATGTGTGGATACCTCATTTTTACCAATTATTTCTATCATATACTTTTAAAAATGATCAACTCGAAGAGTGGATTATTTGGTGAGAAATTGGCCTTGCAAATACCAAATTACCTAAATTGCTATTTTCTGAGGAAAAGGACAATTCATTATTTCATGTGTACATTTGGATTGGAATCAACCCATTTGTATTACATTTGACTTTTGAGGTGTTTTAGAACATCCCTGTAAATTTTCATGACATTCTGATGAGAGCTCGATAGGTAATTAGGGTTTTTGCGACTTGAAGGGCATTTTCGTCCTTTTTCTCGTATAATTTCCGAATGACCTCCGAATTCGAAACGGATTGTCTCATGAGGTTTATATGGATGTGGGGAGTGTATTTGAAGTGTCAATTGAGCCTTTGAATGGTTGGGATAGATTCACCCAAAATCGATCCCACGGGTAAGAATGAGCTGAATTAGGGTTTTGTTCAAATCGACCGTGAATTGGTCATTTTCACCAAAATAAAAGATTTTCAAAACATGTTTTCAAGTACCAATTTCATATTAAAACCATGTTTTTAGAAGTGGTTTAAGCCTAATTGATTAATTTTACAAAATAAAGGGTCATATGACCAATTTTGACACAACCGGATCAATCGGCTAGCTTTTTGCTAAAACCCTTGACCATGGTCAAGTATTTTTAACCCAAAAATATTCTAAAATGTGAAGGATCAAAACACGGTCGTTTTGAGCCCTGAACCATCGAATTTGAATCATATTTGACCAAAATATGGCCAAAATACGAAATCACATTGAAAATGGGAAAAATTGGGAAAGTCACTAAGGTGACCGTCCTAGCTAGGACGGCCAACCGTCCAGCCCAGGACGGCCATCAGGATGGTCGAGCCAATTTTGTTCATTTTGGAAAGTTTGAGGCTTTCCCACTTGTTTTGGCCGATTTAATTCGATTTTTTGGAATGAATTCGAACTGGGTTCAGCTTGCAAACCCTAGGAGGATTGATTCTAAGCCCTAGGATGGATTTTAAATGGATTAATCTCCACCATTCAATGATTAAAACCCTAACTCTATAAATACACTACTATAGAGTTAGAGAGAGGAGGTTCACAAAAAGAGAGAGAATTCTAGGGTTTTGAGAAGGAGGCTACAGATCTAGTTCTTCATTTTTACACCATTGGAGGGGAGATTCAAGGTGGAAAAGAGGGATTGAAGGAAGAAGCTAAGAAGGAAGAAGACAAGGTAAAGACTTTATCTTAGTTGAATTTTTTGTTGTCTTGATGTAAAATCTTTTTTTTTTTTTTATCTTCATGTTTTCTTTTAATATGTATTATACATATGGGTCTTTAGATGTTTGCACATGTTAGAATGAGATTAGTTATTACATGTTGTTTGTTTAATGTAGCTTGCATGATTAAAGTTAGCTTTGTTGTTATTTTATGTTAGTATGCATGTCTAGGATTCGTTAGTTTTATTTGTGATTTTATGTTAGGATGTATGTGTAGAGATGGAAAATTTCTAACCAATCACAAATTGCCACATGGCTTAAGCCAATTAAATAATGACCAATCAAAATGTGTCATGTGCCACCAAATGGACCCACTAGGATATTCTAAAGGCAAATAAGAAATTGCCAAGTGTCCTATTTTACACAGGCTTAACAAATTACAATTAGTCATGTGTTTTAAATCTGTGATTAAGTGGACAAATCAAATCTTGCCACCTATCACATTAGGCCAATTAAGGATAATTATTTAAAATTAATATTTATCCTTATCACTCATTAAATAAGGATAATTATTAAAATAAATATTTATCCTTGTCATCCAAGTGGAGTAAACCAATCAAATGGTACCACATGGTCAGATAAGAATGACTCAAATAATTAATATTTATCATGATAAATTAAATAAATAAGGATAATTATTAAGAAGTCAATTCTTATCCAAACACTCTACTCCCTACCACTATAAATAGGGGTGGCCTCCAAAGGTTGAAAAACAACAATTCGGAAGCAAAGAAGCTCTCTCAGACTGAAGCATCAAAGCCCTGAAGAACTTCTCAAGCATCCAAACCTTCAAGTTGAAGATCAAGCATCAAGCCCTTCAAGTTGAAATTAAATCATTCATCAAACCTTCAAGTAAAGATCCAAAGCCTTCAAGTTGAAAATCAAGCTCCAAGCCTTTCAAATTGAAGATCAAGTTCAACAAGTCTTTAAACCTTTCAGATTCAAGAACACGTGATCATCACCATTGAATCGAGAAATCTACCACGAGAAGAATCAGAGGATTTTTTTTTTATTCTTTTATAAAGAATATATCAACAGAGATTGTACTTCACACTTTTTCAAATATAAATCAAAATCAACATTTGTCTACTCTCTTTTCGGTGTTTATTTAAAAGCACGAAATTTGTGTGTACAAATTTCTGGCACGCCCGGTGGGACCATCTCTGCCTCTCATCTCTTCTCTTTAACCAAAAAGAACTTCTCAAGAGTCCAAGTCTGCAATTTCATGGCTCCTAAGAAGAACATTACTCAAAGTTTCAAGCCCCTTGATTCATCGTCCAGTCAGGATACTTTGAATTCTGGTCCGATGACTCGAACTAAAACAAAAGCTGTCACTGAAATATATGCCCAAACTGCTACAGAGTCTAAAACAACTCAAGTCTTTGATGCCTCTAAAAAATCCAGTGATCTCTTTAGCCTCATTGGGGGCAAAGGAAGATGTTGCTGCCATGGTGGAACAAGTCTTAGCACAACCATCCATTTCGCAGGGGGCAGGCTCAAGTTATAACTTTCTCTTTGCTGAAGAAGAGGATTCAAGTGGTGGCTCTAAAACAAGCTCTCCTTGTGGGACTCCACCGTCAAAGCTGATGTTACCAACAGATCCTGCAAACCTCAACAATTCTGCGACTATGCCTGTAATGATGACCAACACGGTCTCTGTTGAAGATCAACTTGCAAGTATGACAAAAGCTATTGAAGGGCTCGCCAACTCAATGCAAGAAAGAGATCTTCAAATTGCCATGCTAATGAAAAAGATGGAAAATCTAGGAGAGTCAAGTCATGCAGCTGCTAGCACGCAACCAACGAATGCAACTCAAAAGACTCCCCAAGATACAATTGAAGTTCCTACAAAGATTGAAGGCCCATCCAAGGATCTCCAAGTATCCACAGATGGATCAGTACCTGCAGATCAGTTGAGGGAATTCATCATGGGTGCTATTAAAGATAAGGTCGAAGGAAATACTCACTCCTATTCCACTTATACCAAGCCTTACACCCAACGGATCGACTTCATGAGGATGCCTCAAGGTTATCAGCCACCAAAATTCCAGCAATTTAAAGGCAAAGGAAATCAGAAACAACACGTTGCCCACTTTGTGGAAACATGCAATAATGCTGGCACTGATGGAGATCTACTTGTCAAACAATTTGTTCGATCTCTGAAAAGTAATGCCTTTGATTGGTACACTGATCTTCAGCCAAGTTCAATTGACAGCTGGGATCAACTCGAGCGGGAGTTCCTCAACCGTTTTTATAGCACTCGTCGTACTGTTAGTATGATTGAGTTAACCAACACCCGCCAGTGGAAAGATGAACCTGTCATAGACTACATCAATAGGTGGAGGAACCTAAGCCTTAACTGTAAAGATAGGTTATCTGAAGCCTCTGCAATTGAAATGTGCACCCAAGGCATGCACTGGGGCTTACGCTACATTCTACAAGGAATAAAGCCTCGTACCTTTGAAGAGTTAGCAACACGCGCTCATGATATGGAACTTAGCATAAGTGCTAACGGAGGCCAAGGCCCACTCGTTCAAGAATATCGTAAAGGAAAGGAAAAACAAGATAGCCAGAAAGGGGGCAAGTATCCTCCCAAAGGCAACAACAAAGAATCAATGACTGTGAGTACTGCCCCAGTTAAATTTGCAGTCAACTCAAAGAAAAAAGAAGAAGAAAAGGTTCACTTAAGTCAAGAGCAGGGAAGAAAGAGGGTTACTCTGAAAGAAATGCAAGAGAAAGAATATCCATTTCCTGATTCTGACATTCCAGAGATGTTAGAAGATCTTCTCAAAAGTAAGTTGATTGAACTTCCCGAGATGAAGCGCCCTGAGGAAGCTGGTCGGGTCAATGATCCTATGTACTGCAAGTATCACCGGTTGATTAGTCACCCAGTGGAAAGGTGTTTTGTTTTGAAAGAAAAGATCATGGATTTGGCTCGAAAAGGAATGATCGAGCTTGATGCAGATGTTGTGACCTCCAATCAAGCCACCATCACCTTCGGATCATGTGGTCTTATGCCTCTTTCAAACCAAGAAAATATGAACAAAGCACCCGTTTCCATCCAATCAGACACTGTTTTCTCAATCAAGTTTGGAGCATTTGAGCCTATTGAAGTCAAGTTGACACCGTCTCATGCACTAGAGGCTCTCTCTGTCTTAAGTCTAAAAAAGTCGAATATAATAGAGATGGCAATCCAACAAGACTTATCAAATTCTGATGATGAAGGCTGGACTCTTGTTACTCGTCGAAGAGGTCATAAATCAAAGTCGCGAAAACCAGCAGTTGCAAGAAAGAACAAGCAACGATCTCGAATGGTTAGAAAGGTAATAAAAAAGAGAGCTCCCAAGAAGGAAAAAGCAGCTTCCAGTTGGGTTGAAGATTCACTTGAACAAAAGCCACGGATCTCCATGACCTTATGGGATTTTTTGCCAGAGTGGTATCAAAATACCGTTTACCCTTCTATGAATAAGCTGTCATGTCATCAAGTGGAGGGTCAAGAAGTGTTAACACATGATGAAGAAGATAAGCCTAATGAAAACACAGAATTGATAGTTGAAGAAGATTCTCACCCAAGTTCTGGCACCTGCACTGCATGCATGTCATCCATTAATTTTTCTGATGAAGATTTATTACTTGGCTCCAAGCCCCACAACCGTCCTCTCTTTGTCACAGGATTCGCTCGTGAAAGAAAGGTGAACAGAATTATGCTTGATGGCGGATCAGCTGTTAATATTTTGCCATTACGTATATTGAAAGAGATAGGCATCTCTGTGGATGAACTTTCGCATAGTCGCTTAATGATTCAAGGCTTTAATCAAGGAGGTCAGAAAGCTATAGGCATGATAAGGCTTGATTTATTAATGGGAGAAATGCATTCCAGTGCATTATTCCATGTCATTGAAGCTAAGACTACATATAATATGTTGCTTGGGCGACCATGGCTGCATGAGCATGGAGTTGTTCCTTCTACCCTGCACCAGTGCTTCAAATATTATCAAGATGGGGTCCAGAAAAAAGTTGCAGCTGATGATAAGCCATTTACTGAAGCTGAATCTCATTTTGCTGATGCTAAGTTTTACTTGGAATCCACTGGGATAAAGGAAGCTCAACCAAGCTCGGTACCATCAATAGGCAGTACTGAAAGACATAAGCAAAATGCTTCTCAAAATGCGGAAACTGTCACTCCTGCTAAAGAATGTGAAGAGAAAATTGCAGAAAATGAAGCTAAAAATGCAATGGGGCAAAGTGCTAGTAAAAAAATTCTTTATGAAGCAACCAAAGAAACTCCAGTGCTTCGTTATGTCCCAAAATCTAGAAGAAGAAAAGGACAATCTCCTTTTACTGAATATAATGCGGTGAAGCTAAATGCATTCGAAGGATTAACTCTCCCTGTCACTAAGCTTGTTAAGACAAAAGTGATCAATCCTCCTTTAATAGGGTTCGTTAAGCCATCACAAGGGCCCGAAGTGGAGCATGGTGATTTACCAGAGAAAAGAACTGAAGGCTTTGATCCCAATGCTTATAAATTGTTGGCCAAGGCTGGTTACAATCCACGAGAGTTGCCTGGTTTAGGAAATCTACCCTTAAAGGCAATTGAAGGAAAAGAAATCGAAATGACCAAAACCCAACGACTGTTGAGAGAAAAAAGGTATCCTGTGGAGAATTCAAAAAGGGGACTTGGTTATACTTCATCTTCTCCTGTTTATATACCAATAAAGAAAGTTGCCTCACAATGCATTACAGTTAAAGATGAAAGTGCATGTACTCAAACACCATCGACTAGATCCTCAGTGTTTGATCGCCTTGGTGAGCCTACATCATCGCGAGCTTCAGTATTTGATCGGCTAGGAGTCCAAAAAGCTCCCGACTCAACTAAACTCCGATCAGTGCATGATAGATTGGGTACCTCAAAGTCAACGCAAGCATCAAGTGTTAAAAAAACTAATCATTGTTCAAAGCAAAAAACATCTTCTAAGGTTCAAGATTGGAAGGAGTCTCACAGTGTAGTTCCATCTCGCATGAAGAGGCGCATTCTGTTGGACATTTCTGTAGGTGAAGCGTTGAAAATCAAGAGACGTACTGTAGTGTTTACAAATGAAAAGAACTCACAACTGGCAACAGTTGAAGATATTGCCACTGAAGAAACTACCGCAACTACATTCCATATAACCTTCACTGAAGTTCCAGAAAATGACCAGTCAGTGGAAGAAGATATTCAAGAAGCTCCACCCGCACTTGAAGAAGGGGGGCAAGCCACGGTTGATGATTTAAAAGAAATTAACCTGGGCGACCAAGAAAATCCTCGTCCAACATTTATAAGTGCCAACTTATCTGAAGAGGAGGAAAAAGAATACATAGATCTTCTGGTGGAATTTAAAGATGTTTTTGCTTGGAGTTATAAAGAAATGCCAGGTTTAGACCCCAAGGTAGCAGTTCACTATCTCTCAATCAAACATGGGGCTCGCCCAATCAAACAAGCTCAACGTCGTTTTCGACCAGAGTTGATTCCCCAAATTGAAGCAGAAGTCAACAAGCTAATTGAAGCCGGCTTTATTCGAGAGGTGAAATACCCCACATGGATTGCTAACATTGTTCCAGTTAAGAAAAAGAATGGACAAATTCGCGTCTGTGTGGACTTCCGTGATCTAAACAATGCATGTCCAAAAGATGATTCCCATTGCCAATAACTGAGCTTATGATTGATGCAACTACAGGCCATGAGGCTCTATCTTTCATGGATGGATCATCGGGATACAATCAGATTAGGATGGCACCGAAAGATGAAGAACTTACTGCGTTTCGTACGCCAAAAGGTATTTATTGTTATACAAAAATGCCATTTGGCCTAAAAAATGCGGGGGCAACCTACCAGCAAGATATGCAAAGGATCTTTGATGACATGCTTCACAAGACAGTTGAGTGCTATGTTGATGATTTGGTGGTGAAATCCAAGAAAAGGAAAGACCATTTGCAGGATTTACGCGCAGTGTTCAATAGACTGCGGAGATACCAGCTCAAAATGAATCCTCTCAAGTGTGCATTTGGGGTCACTTCTGGCAAATTCCTTGGATTCATTGTTCGACATCGAGGTATTGAGATCGATCAGTCTAAAATTGATGCCATCCAAAAGATGCCTGAATCAAGAAATTTAAAAGAACTTAGAAGTCTTCAAGGACGTCTTGCTTATATTCGACGATTCATTTCAAACCTTGCGGGACGATGTCAACCCTTTCACCGACTCATGAAGAAGGACACTCCTTTTGTCTGGGATCAAGCTTGTAGCAATGCCTTTGAAAGTATCAAGAAGTACTTGTTGAACCCACCTGTCTTAGGTGCCCCTACTCCTAGGAAGCCCTTGTTACTCTACATTGCTGCACAAGAACAATCTCTTGGAGCACTTCTTGCCCAAGAAAATGAAGAGAACAAAGAAAGGGCACTCTACTACTTGAGTCGAACCCTCATAGGGCCTGAGTTAAACTATTCCCCTATTGAAAAGATTTGTCTTGCACTTTTCTTCTCAGTCCAAAAGCTAAAACACTACATGGAAGCGTATACAGTGCATTTAATTGCACGAGCTGATCCTGTCAAATATATTTTGTCTAGGCCAGTAATATCGGGACGTTTGGCAAGATGGGGACTGCTGCTCAATCAATATGAGATAATTTACTTCTCTCAAAAGGCGATTAAGGGACAAGCCCTAGCAGATTTTTTAGCAAATCATCCAATTCCTGCAGATTGGGAGATTTCAGATGACTTCCCTGATGAAGAGGTCTTTCAAGTTGAAGTTCTTGCTGCATGGATGATGTTCTTTGATGGGGCTGCACGCCATGACGGTGCTGGAGCGGGGGTTATTTTTGTTTCACCACAGAGACAGATTCTCCCATTTTCATTCTCTCTTAGTGAGTTGTGTTCAAACAATGTTGCTGAGTATCAAGCCTTAATCATTGGTCTCCAAATGGCGGTTGAAATGAAAATCCCCAATTTAGAAGTTTATGGAGATTCCAAGTTAGTCATCAACCAACTCCTGACACATTACGAGGTAAAAAAAGATGATCTAATCCCTTACTTCCGATGTGCAACACAATTACTAGAGAAGTTCGAAAGTATTGAATTAATCCATGTTCCTAGAAAAGAAAATCAAATGGCAGACGCTCTTGCCAACTTGGCTGCAACTTTAGCCTTGTCGGAAGATGAAAATGTTGATGTCCCAGTATGCCAAGGGTGGGTATTACCATCATTGTTCATAACAGAATGTGATGAAACAAATGTTATTTCAGTAGCTGCTATCGATACTGAAGACTGGAGACAACCATTGATTACCTATTTAGAGCATGGGATATTGCCTAATGACCCGCGACACCGAACTGAGATAAAACGTAGAGTATCTCGCTTCATTTACTACAAAGATACACTTTACCGGCGTTCCTTTGACGGTGCTTTTCTTCGTTGCTTAGGAGAAGAAGAAGCAACTCAAGCATTGGAAGAAGTTCATTCTGGTGTTTGTGGCGCTTATCAGTCGGGTCCAAAACTCCACTTTCGAATAAAAAGGATGGGTTACTACTGGCCAACCATGGTAAAAGATTGTATGGACTATGCCAAAAGATGTCAAGCTTGCCAGTTCCATGCAAACTTTATACACCAACCTCCTGAACCACTTCACCCCACAGTTGCTTCCTGGCCATTTGATGCATGGGGCTTGGATGTTGTAGGGCCATTGACACCAAAGTCTTCTGCCGGACATTCATATATTATAGCCGCAACTGATTACTTCTCAAAGTGGGCTGAAGCTGTACCACTTAGGGAAGTTAAAAAAGGAAACAGTGGTTAATTTCATTAAAGTCAACATCATTTATCGGTATGGTGTACCCCATTACATCATAACTGATAATGGAAAGCCATTCTATAATACTCTTATGGACAAGCTCTGTGCGAAATTTGGCTTCAAGCAGCATAATTCTTCAATGTATAATGCACCAGCTAACGGTCTTGCAGAAGCTTTCAACAAAACTCTTAGAAATCTACTCAAAAAAGTTGTGGATAGATCAAAGAGAGATTGGCATGAAAAGGTTGAAGAAACTCTATGGGCATATCGAACGACATATCGAACCCCTACTCAAGCTACTCCATATTCCCTAGTGTACGGGGTTGAAGCTGTTCTTCCACTCGAGCGGCAAATTCCTTCCTTAAGAATTGCTATTCAAGAAGGCCTGACACATGAAGATAATGCTCGTCTACGTCTTGAAGAGTTGGAAGCACTAGATGAGAAAAGACTCGAAGCACAACAAAGATTAGAGTGTTATCAAGCTCGTCTCTCTAAAGCATTCAATAAGAAAGTACAACCCAGATCTTTCCAAGTTGGAGACTTAGTGCTTTCTGTGCGAAGACCCATTATCACTACCCATCGAACGGGTAACAAATTTCTCTCAAAGTGGGATGGACCGTATGTTGTTCAAGAAGTTTACACAAACGGTGCATACAAGATAATTGATGGAGATGGGTTAAGAATTGGCCCCATTAA
>JAESVK010066089.1:0-10653 GCA_017140935.1 Hamamelis virginiana
TCTCAATAAGATGAACCCTATGAAACCCTTTCATATTTCATCTATCAATCTGGCCAGAGATTCACATTGAGAGTTATATTTGAGAACTGACCCTGACATTCTCTCTCATAATACTGAGAGTGATGATTCCTTATTGACCACTCATATGCCTTCATGCAAGACCTATTAGAGCCAATGAGTGCCGACGACAACCTTAAGATCAAGGCTGTATAAAACACTATCAAACCCTAACAACTCAGGCATAAGAGATCCATGGTGTCTCAGGTCTTAGGATTACCAAATGGACGTAACATAAGAATATTCCTTTAACTTAATATCCATAGGAATATTCTAGTAGATCATATTCAGTGTACATATTCTCTAATATGCACCCACAAATTAACCTAAGTGTCACTACACTTATAGAAAAGACTACCTATCCTCCCATTGGAGTTAGTTTAAATCTGTGCTACTCTTGTCGGTTTAATAAATGTCCTCTTTAATAAACCTATGAGCAGGAACACTTTAAGAATAAATGTGTATGAGAAATATGAGTCTTCATATCTCAACAAACTTGAGATACATATTTCTCTTATCATTTATTCATGGACATATCGTATATACAATTGAATATACAGACGATAAGTAGTACCTTCTTATCCTAATATGAAATAGATATGCACTTTAGGATTGGTTTTAGGGCATACCTCTAACAATCCCAAGAGTGAACGAGAGGGCCTCCCGATTCAGGTTGGCTAGTTCACAATCAGCATGGCTTCATCTAACTGAGAAACAACACCATTCAGATGTATTACCTGAGCCCATCACTGTTAGAGGTATGCCCTAAAACCAATCCTAAAGGGCATATCAATTTCATATTATATGTATTTGAAGGTACAACTTATCGTATGTATTTATATATATATGATAAGGTCCATGAATAAATGATAGAAGAAATATGTATCTCAAAGTTGTTGAGATATGGAGACTCATATTTCTAGTACACATTTATTCCAAACAAGTTCCTACTCATAGGTTTATTAAAGTGGATATTTAATAAACCGTTAAGAGTAGCACAGATTTAAACTGGCTCCAATTGGGAGGATAGGTAGTCTTTCCTATCGGTGTAGTGACACTATAGTTAATCTGTGGGTGCATATTGGAGAATATGTACACTGAACATGATCTGCAAGAATGTTCTTATGGAGATTAGTCAAAAGAATATTCTTTTGTTACGACCATTGATTTGGTAATCCTTAGACCTGAGGCACCATAGTTATCTTATGCATAGGTCACTTGAGTTTGATAGTATCTCGTACATCCTTAACCACAAGGGGTAATCGGTACTCATTGGCTCTAGTAGGGTTATGTATGAAGGTAAATGAGTGCGCAAGAAGGAATCATCACTTTCATCTTTGATGAGAGAGAATGTCAAGGTTCGTTCACAAAGATAATTCTCAGTGTGAAATCCATGGCCATGGTGATAGGTAAACTGTGAAAAGTGTTTCATGAGTTTATCTTATTGAGAATTATATTTTGTGGAACATTTAACAAGTTGTTAAGATATGGTTTGACTTAATAACCATGCCTGAATATCTTAACAGTGACATTAGGGGATGAAGGATTAAGTAACATGAAGGGTTCATATGGTTCCGCTATTCACCCACACCTAGGGTATGTCATGATATGTTGCTAGATGTCACTCATGACCAGTGTAGGCCTATTGGTAAAGTGTTATCAATGAGGGCATAATTGGAATTATTCCAATTGAACCTAAAAATAGAAACTTTCTATTTTAGGAGACATAGAGATGTCCCTGTCCACTGCTAGGTTGGGATGAACCCAAAGGGTCACACACATAAGGACACAAGTGAGTTCTTTAAGTTAGGAGAGGGGTTAGTTTCTAAATATATGTAACTTACTTGGGCTCTTTAATTAAAAGTTAATTAAGGAGGACTAAGTTGCAAATATTGGAAACCCTAGTATTTATCTATAAATACATAAGGTGAGGGTGTATGCTAGCACTAGAACATCCTAACCCTAAAAGAAAGAGAGGTTTTTGTTTTATTCCCTAGAGGAGGCCGGCCCTAGTGGCTCTTCTCTCTCTTGGCCGAATTGCACTATCTCTCTCCCTCTTCATCTTGCATTGATTCAAGTGTTGAACAAGTGCGGGAAGCTTGAAGGGTCTTGTGTTCGTGAGGATACCTTGGAGGCTTCATACACTTTGAAGCTCGGATTCGAACGAGGTTTCAACAAAGGCAATCATCAAGTAAGTCAATGTTTTAAAGTTGTTTAATTCTTGTACTTGTATTATTCATGATCCGATGCTTGTTTCGATTTCCTGCTTGAATATGTATGGTGGGATTCTTGTTTATAAAATTTTTATAGTTTGTCTTCCGCTGCGAATCCTCCCTGCACATATTCTTTCAATCACCACAAGCCCACAATGGAATAAAATGTCAAGTGACATGGATAAAATGTCTAGGAATTACTAGTAGGGTGACACTGATGAAAAAAAAAATTCCATTGGTTAGGGTGGGAGATTCTATCCAAACCCAAATCTAAAGGTGGATTGGGATTCAAAAAGATAGAAGATTTCAATATTGCCCTATTGGCAAAGCTGTGGTGGTCAATCATTAAAAATCCATCAAACATTTGTACTCAAATTCTTTGCCAAAAATATGCTAAATCAAACTCTTTAGGGATGTTAGCCCACTACCTTCGGATTCATGGGCTTGGAAAAGCATTTTGAAGGGCAGAGAAGTTTTGAGTAAAGAGATTAGATGGGTTGTTGGTAATGGTGAGTCTATTGATTTTTGGGCAGACCCTTGGATCCCAGATTCTCCAAATTTTATAATAAATCTTCTAAAACCATTTGGTTGCCCAATCACCAAAGTTCAAGATATAATTAGCCCCCATTCAAGATGTTGGAGTATGTGAAGATTTTGGCTCAGATTTGGCCAAATTCAAGATGCACACCAACTCCACCGAAAGTTGCACATTAACTCCACCGAATGTGTTAGCTGAATTGGTGCTCGGTAAAGTCATCAACTTCACTGACTGTGTCAGCCAATTTTGTGGGGATGTTGCTGACCTTAGTTCCTCACCTTCAGCTATAAATAGAATGGCTGAGGAGAGTGAAGTGTGTGCAGAGCAAAGAAAAGAAAACAGAGAGTGTTTGAGAGAAGAGAGTTCTCCATTTTGTTGTATTTGTAATCTTCTCTCCATATAGTGAATCCGCTACCCAGGGAACGTAGGCAATTGCCGAACCACGTAAATTCTATGTGTCTCTCATTTGTGTGTGTTTGGAGTTCCCTCTGGCCTCCTAGGGCACAATAATTGGTCTCAGAGCCAAACAGATGTGATTTTTTGATTTTTGCCCAGAAATCAAAGTGGTCAAAACTCAAATTTGAGCACACAGGGAGAACGTACTCGTCAATACCATTCCAACGCCACCGGAATCGTTGAAATCGGAGTTCAGACAAACCCGAAATTTGCGATCAAAGTTTCTCTCTCTAAAAGTTAACAGCGACTGGTGTGTCACCTGTCGGCCCACGCGCCGATTGTCTTCTCAACCCAAAAGACCTGCCCGCAACCCGACAGACCTACCCAACTCGCGACCCGCTCCAAGACCCGTGACATGTCAGCACTTGCATCACGCTAACGTCAGCGACCGTTGACTGCGCCTAGCCAGCTTTGACAGGTTTAGACCTGAGACCAGTTTTGAGCCGACCCTAGATTCAGACCCAGCCCGGCCCGTGCCACGTCATCGTTGACCAGTAGAGTTGACATTTGACAAGTCAACCAGTCGACTTTGACCAAGAAGAAAAATTTTCCCTCCGGTCTAGCCCAAGGTTTTTCGACATTCTGAACGCAACCATGCACTCCGTTTGTTCAGATTCGGACTCAAAGTTGGTGTAAAGACTTTGAGAGCCCCGAATTTGCCTTGTAATGAGCTTTTTCGAGCGTCAGTTATTGCCTGTGGTGGAGATAATGGCAAAAAGTTCTAGTTTTACAATTAAAGCTTTTAATGGCAACAATGACTTCACTTTGTAGCAACAAAGGGTGAAGAATTTTCTTACAAGAGAATGACTTATTAAAGCTCTCAAGGATAAGTTGGAGAAACCATAAAAGTTGAAGGATAAAGAATGGATAGAGATAAGGGAGTTGGCCAATAGTACAATCCAACTTTTTCTCGGCAATAATACTCTTAGGGAGGTCATCAATGAAACTGATCCGACGGCTACTTGGGCAAAGTTGGAGAGCAGGTACAAGTCCAAATCCCTATCAAGTCGATTACTCTTGAAGCAGACTCTTTATGCGCTGCAAATGGACGAAGGATCGGACTCAAGGAGCACTTGGACGAGTTCAACAGGCTACTAACGGAATTGGATGCTATTGGTGCAAAGATTGAAGAGAAAGATAAGGCAATTCTTCTCTTAAAATCATTGCCTTCGTCCTATGAGCATTTGAGGACCAAACTGATGTATGGAAAGAAACTATCATTTTGAGTGAGATAGTTGCTACTCTAATTTCCCATGAGACTTTGCGGAAGAAAGAGGGTGTCAATATATCCGGGGAGCATGTCATGATTGCTTCGAACCATGGCCAAAATCGGGGTAGAACAAAGGAAAGGCAAGATGGCTCTAAGCAATACAAATGACATTCCAAGTCTCGGAGTCCGATGCGGTGCTATTTTTGTGATGAAGAGGGTCACAAAATTTGGAAGTGTGAGAAGTTGAAAGCTCTCAAAGGAAAAGAAAAGGCTGAAGAAACTAGTGTAGCCGTGGAATCCGATGAAGGTTATTTATTTTCAGTTTCTCAAAATTCTAAAAAATCGGATTGGCTGCTTGATTCAGGTTGCTCTTTTCACATGTGTTCGTTGAAGGAGCATTTTTCAAGTTATAAAAAATGCAAGGGGGCACACTTCGAATGGCTAACAATACCGTAAGCAATGTTATCGGTATTGGTACTGTGAAATTTCAAATGAACAACAGAAATTTCATTACTTTGGTTAATGTTCGACAAGTGCCAAAATTAAAGAAAAATTTAATTTCTTTAGGTGTGTTTGATTCTAAGGGATGCAACTTTTCGTCTAGTGGTGGAGTTCTCCAAATTTCCAAGCGAGGACATGTGTTGTTGCAAGGGAAAATTAATCAACAATTTGTACAAACTTGATGGGCTCGTGGTGAGTCATGGAGATGATGTCAAACCGAAGGTAAGTGCAGTTTAGAAGAAAGAATGAAGGCCTAAAATTGAGGTAAAAGATACATCTAAAATTGGTCACACAGAAAGGTGCTTGTCTCGTGTAGGTGTGCTCAATTATATTCCCAAGCGTAGGAATTCATACATCGTCAAGCATTATAAATACTGAGGGAAGTCCCCAGGTCATCTCCACAGGGAATGGGTTCCTAGAAGGGTCCTTAGGTGTTGAAACCCAATGAATGTGCAAATTATGTAAATCATGGGGGTTTGATGATTGATTTGATTTGGTAACCGATTTGGTTGGTAATTAACACAAGAAAAACAAATGATAGGATTCTAAGGTTTCCACTCATCCATAACTAGGTAACAAGCATCTCTCATTGGCATTCTCATCTGGGATCCATTGAAGAATGGTCTTTGATGGGTGATTTAACTTTAAAAGCTTTTCAAATGAAGAAAGATAGGAGAATGATGGTAAATACCCACTCAAGCAATTTTACAAACACTTAGCATGCATATAGGTTCAAGCACAATGTGTACCAAGATTCTCTTGTTCACACATTGTCAAAAAGATGCCATACTAAGCATTAAACAAGGATTGTGAGTGTTTATCATCATTTAACCTCCATTTAAGCACAATGAGATGAGTAAGTGTTGTTACCTTAGTTGGTGATGAGCTTCCACCGTTCGAATCCTATCTTTGAGGTTTAGAACTCCATTAAAGCTAAGTTACAAGTCATAAATGCAAGAACAACCCAAATAAATGCAAATGGAAGAGTATAAACTTGTATTAAATGCTATGAAAGATTAAATAACAAGGTTTGAAAGCTAAACAACAAATAGAACGACCTAGACTAAGGGTTACAACTGATTACAACAAGAACCACACAAAATCTAAGCTACACTATGCATAAAACCCTAGAAAATGAGAAAACCCTAGCTAAACTAAGTTAACCTAACTAAGAGCTGATGAAAGAACACCCCTTTAGCTTAGAAAGAGAGCATTTATACCTCCCACAAAAGCTACACGAATGGGGGGCAAAGGACGAGAGTGCCCTTACAAAAATACACAATTTACGAACATAACAGCTGAAATCTCGAGCCCTAGTACCGGTACTCAACTTTTAGTACCGGTACTCAAACATCACTGCCAAAATATTCAACCTTAGTACCGGTACTCAACTCTCCAGGTACTCACCCTTTAAAACTGCAGAATTCCCCTTTTTGGTGCATCAAACCTCCACTTAACGCACGAAACCCCGATTATCCATCCACACAACTTTGAAATGCCTCAAACATGTTGAAGAATCATTCTTTAGGTTGAAAAGAGGGAGAAAACAAGATTCGAATAGGCTTTGGCGAGCTCACTTCACAATTTGGCTCCGCTTAAAGGTGAAAACATGCAAACACGCTTCCTTCAACACGGGGCAAATCTCCAAGCATCCAAAAACGCTTCAAAAAGGTGCGGTTAACATCGAACGACCTGCATAAGCACAAAAACAAGAAAGAAGGTCAAAAGCACCTATTCTACGCAAATTAGGGCCAAAATGCAAGCTAGAACGACAAAAAGCAAGTATAAATACCATACTTTATGTGTCAAACACACCATCCAACCTGCATCTTGCTAGTCCCCAGTAAGATTTGAACTAAAAAGAACTAGAAAGAAAAACAAAACATAGAAGTAAGCAGTTAAGCATTCAACGTTTCCATAATAGGCAAACATGAGCATATTACTAATACTTAACAAACCATGCAAACGATTGAACTTAGTATGCGTAAACCAATTCCAAGTGTGATGGTGATCCAACGAGAATTTCACAAAACCACAACAACCTCAATGAGAAGCATAAATACTGAGAATGAAGCAGAATGAAGTTACCAAAATGAAAAGCTTCATTAGTAAAAGAAGCATTTAACATAAACCAAACATTTAGATATGCATAATGTTCAAAACGGAACAACCAATAAGTTCAAAATCAAAAAGGACTTCTAAGCTTGAAATGACCGCGGGTTACACAAAGGGTTTTCAAAAACAAAATGGGTGTTGGAATGACTTGGCTAAGGTTGCTACCCTATTGCCAACACCGCCCTATGCTAACCCAAAAACTCCACTTACTCATCCCCACACTCTTCTTCATTAGCAGAAAATGCATCTTCATCAACACAGTCGTCAAGTTCATCAGAATCCCCTTCCAAGTTAGGAAGGGGTGTCTAAGAAGTCGAGGGCTCTCCCCGCAGAATGTGAACCTCTCTCTCTAACTTGGAAAGCCTGTGATCTATCTGTTTTTGCTTTCCCAAGATGCATTTGATCCAACCTTTTATCTTGCGCTCCATTCTCCTCAATGGACATGTACTCTTCGGTTTAGGAGCCGACGATGAAGACGGTCTTGTGGCAGCTGGGGGAGGCTGAGCTGGTCGAGGCTTGACTGATACAGCTCTACTTTTGGTTTCAGTTTTGCTCGTAATGGGACCCAGACGAGGGGGAACCATTTATTCTCTGGCTGGGGCCGGATACCTGCTACTTCTACCATTTTAGTAATAAGTGCTGGGAATGGCATGTAGCTTTTCTCGCTTGTAGACTTGATGAAATCTCTCATGATGCACCAAATCACAGTACCATAGTCAATGAGTCCACCATTCATCACTTCAAATAGAAACTGAATTTTTTCCTCATTGAGGAACTTCTCTATTCCTGGCACGATCATGTTGTGAATGATCTTATTCATCAACACATATTCTGGTTTAAGCTTCCGTGGAATGAATTCGCTTCGCATGAATCCTTCCATAGGCACTGGATTGGTACACATGGCATTGGCAAATATCTCTGCTTGGAACTTGGTTATAGCACGGAATGGATATGGTCTGTCAGAAGTGTTAGGATGAGTGTACCCCAAAGATACTGCAATTGTCTCAGGATTGATTGCTAGAGGCTTGCCAAAAACTTTTGTGTTCAGAAAGAATTCCTTATTAGCATTTTCACTCAAGTTAGAGTAAAAATCTCTCACAGCAGACGGTAAATAACCCTTAACATCATTGCATAGGAATCCTAGCTTTTGATCTTTTATGGCAGTACGAATAGGGTGATCCCACATAAATGTTTCATTATGTACACCCCTTTTACAGTGAAAAAACCCCTTTTCGCTATTCACTTGGCCCATCGTTCCCTTCCAGCCTTAAAAGAGTCATCCTCAAACATCGCATCAATCTTGTCATCATCACTTTCCTCGTCACTTTCTGAGGACACACTTTTACGCTTTCCCTTGCCCTTCTTGACAGCCTGAGAAGTGTCAGCTTTTCTTTTCTTTACGGCTCGCTCCACAGAGGAGCTAAAAGCCTTACCCTTCTTAAGGTTTTTGGTTCTCGCCATAGAGATGGCAACAAGAGATAGCATAGCACACAACAACCACACATACAAAAGATATTCCCACCAACCCATCTCGACAAAATCATGCTCTCGTTCCCCACATCACTCAAAACCTTCCTCCCCATAACCTCCATAGCAGCCAACACCCAACAAAAACAAAGAAGTTGGAAACCCAGCAGCACACAGCAGTAATCAACCCAACAAATCAATTCAACTAAAGTAAATAGCCCAAGTTGACTAGGAGAAGTTCACTTACCCACAAATAAGCTTTAAAATGCCAAAACTTCTTGTGAAAACCCCAAATCCGATCCAAAAGATGAAAAATCCCTCCTCGAACAAAACCCTTGCGATGAAATGGTAAGAGAGAGGTTTGTGAGGGTTAGGAATGGTGAATAAAGGGTAATGGTATGATTTGGATAGGTTATAATGGGAAAAATGGTGAAACTAGGGTTTTATGGGTGAGTTATGGTGAGAAATTGGAGGATGATGGATGGGGAGGTGTTTGGAAGAAGGGAAAGTAAGGTAGGATTAGGGTTTTGAGTGAGAAAGTGATGGGGTAAGAATGAAGAATTCGGATGGTGAGAGAAATGACAGAAGAGAGAGGGTTAAAAATCGCGGAATGAGGGTTTTCTGAAGTTTTAAGTGCTGATTCGACCTTGAGTACCGGTACTGAGGTTTGAGTACCGGTACTGAAACTCCCCTGGACCTGAAACTTAATTCCAGTACCGGTACTCAACTTGCCAGTACCGGTACTGACTCTGCAGAAATGGCAAAATGCACTTTTTCCTCCACTTCAAACTCAAACTATGCAATTTACCTCAGTCTTCACCCAAACCCACTTGCACACATTCAAAATACATACGCAAGCTTGCTCGGCACCTTCACACTTGCTTTAAAACGAGTCTACTCAAAAAGAACCCAAGGATCCTAAGGTTTTTGAACGATTTGGCAACTTTTAGGCTCAAAAGGGGTCAAATGGTGACTTAGCATGATTTTGGAGTTTAAATGAGCAAAAATGGCCTAAAATCATCTTTCAAATATGTACGGATGTTCCAAAAATGAATAAAATGCATGAAAATGACATGGTTATGCAAATATGTACATTATGAAGCCAAAACCAAGCAAAAATGAGCTTGCGAACCAAAAATCAATGACTTGTGGGATTTACAATACCAAATGTATTCAAAATGCGCAAAAATGGTACAAGTCATGATTCTAATGTAAGAATGGACAAAAAAAAAGGATGAAATAACCTCAGAAATGATGGAGTGGTTCTGTTCAATCCTGTTGGCGTGCATGTGCAGTGGGAATGTTCAAAGTTCATAACACAAGTTCAAAGGAAAGCATAGCTCAAAAGTTTAAGTTTTATTCTCATGTAAGCCTAAAATCGAAAAATTTATGCAACTAACTTACCAAAAACAACTATATGAACAAGAACAATTAAAAACCTACTCCTTCAACAAAAAGAAGCTACCCTATGCAAAAGTATGAGCAAAAGTATGAACACCAGTATATACCCCCCCACCAACTGAAATGTGCATTGTCCTCAATGCATGAAAAGATAAGCACTAAGGACTTAACTGAAGGGAGAGGGAACAAAATTACCTGTGTCAAAGCTATGAAGAAGCTGTAAAGCTGCACAAGGGTCAGAGTATCCATATTTCCAAAAAGAATGATTAATAACTGAGAAGAAAAAGATATATACAATGAGTAATAACAGAAATTACTCCTGAGGAATGTCTGAAAGGTTCTGTGAAAAAACACAGACATGGATTCGCAGCGGAAAGGTAAAACAAAACTTTTTCATTTTTATAAAATAAATCCATGTACACAAAACCTCCAAGAATGATTCAAGCATCGGATCATATATATAAACAAACACAAATAATCAAAGCAAAATAAATCTTACTTGATGGTGTTCTTCGGTGTAGCTTTCCTTCGAGTTTCAAAAGTATGAAACCTCCAAAGCGTATCCACACGAGAGCAAAACTCCTCAAGCTTTTCTACTCTTCCACAACACCTTGTAGCAAGCTAGAATGGAGAGGGAGAGGAGAGAGCAATTCGGCTATGGGGTTTCTCTTAACCCTAGAGTGTGTGAAACACTC
>JAESVK010066090.1:0-12305 GCA_017140935.1 Hamamelis virginiana
TGAAGGGTAAGAGTACCGACAAACGTAAAAAAGCTGGAGACATTGAGAAAGGGATTTCCACTCCTCTACCTACATGCCAAACTCCTACAAAAAAGGCCAAGCTGACAGATAAGGGCAAAGGCAAACTTAAATTACTTCAACCCGTGGCTCATGTTTCTGATTCCGATGCACTGTTGGGTCATCATCAAGTTGATATCTCGGGTGCTCCAACTCAGCAAGTATACGAGCAGGTTGAACCAGTCGAGGTTGACCCAGTCGAGGAAGGCCCAAGCATTGATGCACGCATTCGTCATGCGCCTAAGAAGCCACCTAAGAGGCCAAAACAGACATGGGAGGAGTTTATAAATGGCAAGGGCTTCAAAGCTGAGAGGTTTATTAAGGCAAGGGCTTTTAACCATGAGAGTCAAGTTATTAAAGTACTACTGAATAGGGGATTGGGTGTATGGATGAGCAGAGGAAAAGGTTACAAGTCGGGAATTGTGCGAACATTTTATTCAGTTGCAATGAAGGATGACACTTCAGATACTATTACAGCCCGAATGAGCTTAAAAAAGACAGTTAAGGTAACTCCAGATTTAATAGCTAAGTTTTTGAATATTGAGCGACCTTCTGCAAGTGAAATACAATATCCTCATCCTAATTTTAAAAGTCCTGGAAGGCGTGAGACAATGAGGATAATCTTTACTAATCCCGCTCCTCCAAAAGATGATGGGTCTACTTACCCAATTGGATACATGTATCCAGAGTATGCCACAGTAAATAAACTCATCCACTATAATCTTTACGCCAGAGGTTGCGAGGGTGCACCAAAACAGGCTGAAGTCGATCTTTTGATTCAGTTTATGGGGGATGCTGTTCTTGATGTTGCTGCATTAATTTTTGAGGATATTGTTCAATTTATTTGCGAGAGATCCACTCGTCTGATGCCGTTCCCTCAGTTGATTACTCAGCTTTGTATTGATCAGAGGGTCACATCTGCAGAGGCTTACATTTTTGGTGAGGGAGGTATAAATCCTGTTTCTTCATCTATCAGACATATGGCTAGGGATGCGGTACCTCGTACCACAGATGCATCACATGGAATAAAGAGTCATGGTACATCGTCCAGCAGTGCACCTCAGACAGCAGCGTGTGAGCCTACTATTATGGATATGTTGCATGCCATCCAATCTCAGTTAAATTCACATGAGGAGAGAATGAAAAAATTTGAGACAACAGTTTACAATGACTTTCAGACTTTGCATGCGCATACAGCACCGTGTGAACCTACTGTTATAGATATGTTGCATGGCATTCAATCTCAGTTGAATTCGCATGAGGAGAGAATTAAAATTTTTGAGTCAAGAGTATACAATGATTTACAGACTTTGGATGGCCATATTAAACGTATTTTGCGGCGGCAAGAATTTCAATGGACTATGCAACTTATTCAGCAAGACAGAATGACACAGATGGCTGATAGGTTTCGTGCAACACCATTCCCTCCGATACCTCCTGAGTTTTGGACAGAGTTCGGTTACCCTTCGCCACCCACAGAAGGTAATGAAAATGAAACTGAAGAGCTAGTTCGAGATAAGGATGCTGCTACTACTTCAGAAAAATCTAAGGATCCCAATGTTGACGATAGAAATGTAGACCCTACTATTCCACCTAAATGAACTGCTTTCCACTTTATTATATTTTTTTTTGTTATTTGTATATTTTAAATTTTGTGTGTATTTGAACAATTTAATTTTAATATTAGGTTGTTATAATTAAAATATATTGACAGAAACGAGTAAGTCATTTTCCGATATATAGGTACGCAAATTTCTAGTCATCTTGCTTCATAGACCTGCCTTTACATTCCATACGATGATATGAGGTTTGCACAAAATGCATAATTTCATTACCACAAAAAAAGTTGGGATTTAGCAAAAAAGATAAGGTCATTGCTTATGACTATTACAAAAAAAGAAAACTAACAACGTACGTGCTTTTAAATAAAATCTAGTAAAAAGTCACATGAGACATATAGTGCATCTATTAGGACAGTTTTCTTATATAAGTTAACCCAACTATGTATACTACGGAAACGTTCAAATTTCCTCGCTAAAGTCTTCGTCAGTGTCCGGAGCGAAAGCATCGCCAATATCACCGCCATTGTCATCATCTGAATCATCTTTATGTGAGTCGACATCAGATTCAGTTCCGCAAATATTCGTTAAAGACTCTACAACTTCCTGAACCTCTTTATATAGAAGAGCACGGGCATTTTTTTCGCGATCCAACTGGACCTGAACTCTATGCTTATCCATAACTGACTCCACTAGCGATGATTGTGAAACGTCTAACTTTTTCTCCAGCTCCTCGATAAGTTTGTCTTTTTCTTCAAGCAATTGTCGAAGTTCTCCCTCCTAAAATGACATAAAATATTAGCTTCATATTGTAAATTTATATTAAATATACCTTTTATTAAACATGCTTATTGACCATTTACGTGCATGCAACCATGCAAAGCACAATATAGTAAATAATTTTTTGGACATAAATTTAACTTTCAGTAAACATACTTTTGCCATTGAAAGAAACATATTATAGGACACAGTTGACTTTCCCATACAAACATGCATGTAACCGAATATAGTCTCAACTTAGTTATGGAATTGCAATGCGGATGTTTATGTACAAATACCGTTGTATCATTTGGCTCAATTTTCTGTCTTTTGCCGGAGCGACCATCGGAAGATTTAGGTGAAACCGACATAGGTATTCTTAACACGGCTCGTTGTAAAAGTGTTTAGTACTATCAGTAAGAAGTACAAAAATCGGTGTAAGTCTTTCGTAGTACGAGTAAGAATTGACAAAGAAGTAGCAACACATTAGTTGCTACTTATATCCAACATTTTGCCAAACATCCCAAAATAGGTAGTTGAATGCATTAACTATAGTTGTACAAGTGCATTAATATGTCTTCAATGAATTTTCAAATATTCATCATTTCACCTTCATAAGTGATAGTAGGTGTTGCTATATTTTACGAAAAAAAAATCTTCTTTGCATTTTCTCCTTTAGAAAATTTTTATACGTGGTTGTGTTAAAAGTAATTTCAATTAACACACAACCACATATGCTACTGCCAAATGTATCAGATGAGGTCTACTATAGTACATTTACTTTATTGACTTTTGACCTTCATTTAGGAGTGTAGGTGTAGATTGGTTAAAGAAATATTTTGTTCATTGCTTTTGTTCATGATAAAGGACGTTGCTATAAAAGGTATTGCACTAAAGATATAGAGATAGCCTGCATAAATTATTTTGTCCAGATTTTGTGGGATATTTCATACCGATAATTTTGATATGTGAAATGTGTTAGATGATGTGTCAAATAGTTCATTAAATTTTGATACTGTAGATGATCAAAATTGATTGTCAGACTAGATTTTGATATAAATTTGAATATCTTCATTGCATATTCAAAGTAGATTTGAAAATCAGCTGATAAAAGTCATCTCAGTACAGAGACAGTGTCATATTTAAATAATGACGGTACGTGTAGATTCGGTGGGATACTTCATATCGATTCTTAATTGTCATATGTGTTAGATGAGGTGTAAAAAGGATAAATAAATTTTTAGACTGTAGAGGATCAAAATTGAGTGTCGGTGTAGATTTGGATATAAATTTGAATATCTACATTGTCTATTCAGAATGGAATAGGACATGATGTAACAAGACCTTTCAATAAAGAGATACTGACATCTTTAAAAATTGTAGGTCCGAGTAGATTGTCTTGAAGATTTCTTTTGAAGATTTCTTTTGTTCATTGAAGTCAGACATGAATATGAGGTGAAGGGTTGAAAAAAACACAATAATTTTGTTTACCATAAATACCATGAAAATTGAATGTTCGAGTAGATATGGTTACTGATTTCATATAAATAAACAATGCCAACAGTGTGTGTGTAACATTGGTGTTAAAAAGTACAATTAAAAATGAGAGGCGTCACATGTCCTTATAATATTAGTGTAGGAGTAGATTTGGTTAAAGATATAAATTCTTGAATGCTTAATGACAATGCCAAAAGGACGTGGTGTTAATACGACTTTCAATAAAGAGACACCTACTTACCTCACATTAGTATTAGGTTGGTCTTCAAGTGCACATTATATATAAAATTAACTTTTTAAGGGCATTGGTTTTGGGCTGACATTAATATTTCCACTTACAGTAGACTTTTCCAACACAGTGAACTTCATCCAGTGTAACTTAAACTGACTATTGCGTGCGTACGTTAAATGCCATGAACTCAATGGAATCACGTGCCCATGCGTTGCAGATGAAGATAACACATTGTGCCAATACAGAACTCGCAAGCAAGGTGAAAAACATGTGCCATTGCATGAAATAACTGGGATGCTATCAAACAAGTAAGCTAGTTCAAAATCTCGCAAAAGAATTGCAAATCAGTCGTTACTAACGAATCGGGTAAGATATACAGTTATGATTTGTTTACTTTGCTGGTTCGATAATATATAATTTATTTAAATTTATATTTTATTTAAATTTGATACTAAGTTTAGAAAATTTTCAATTCCAACATATTTATGTTTGGAATAATAATATATATATATATTATTATTCATATATATATATAAAATAACAGTAGAGCAAATTTCAATCTTATGGTTCAATGCATATAAATTTTTAACATAATATGTAAATTTTGGTTTAAAATTGTTTTTCATAACAGGATCGAGAAATTTCACTATATTTGACAAGTAGATTGCATGATGGCTGAAGATTCATTAGAACCTAAAGTCGGGCAACAGTTTTTGAATATTGAAGAGGCGTATGATTTCTACAATAAGTATGCTAATAGTGCAGGGTTTAGTGCAAGGATGTCATCAAGTAAAAAGCGGAAAGATACGGATGAAATAAAATGGAAGGCTTTTGTTTGCTCCAAGCAAGGTGAAACAGATAACACATACCACAACGATATAGGAAGTTCAAATACTCAGCGAAATAGGGGCGGTACAAGAGTCGGGTGCAAAGCTAAGATGACAGTAGTAAAATCACATGGACGTGAATTTTGGTCAGTTAGTATGTTTACAAAAGAACACAATCATGAACTTGCAACCCCTAAAAAAGTGCAGTTTCTACGATCCCACAGAAAAGTATCTGAGGCAAAGAAAAATTTGTCAAGTTTGCTTTCACTTGCGAATATCCCACCTAGTCAAAGATTTTCAATAATGGAAATTGAAGCTGGAGGAATACAAAATATGGGTTGCACAGCGCGGGATTTGCTTAACCATAGTCAGGATGTGAGAGAAGAGATGAAAGGTCATGATGCTGATACAGTTAATGAATTTTTCTTGGGCGAGGTAGAAAAAAATCCGGCATTTCGCTATGTGATCGACACTGACAATGAAAACAGGTTGCGGCGATGTTTCTGGGCAGACGGAGAAGCTCGGCGTTCGTATGCTAATTTTGGCGACGTGGTTGTTTTTGACACGACATATAACACAAATAAATATAGTATGATTTTTGCTCCTTTTATTGGCGTAAATCATCATGGACAATCAATTGTATTTGGTTCAGCATTCCTAAGTGATGAGACTGTTGAATCCTTCATATGGCTTTTCACGTCATGGTTGTCTGCAATGCCTAGTGCCGCACCTAAAGTTATAATAACCGATCAAGACCTCGCGATTTCGAAGGCCATCCGCATTTCGATGCCACAGACATTCCATCGTCTTTGTATATGGCATATTACGTCCAAATTTTCGGATAAGATCGGGGTCGCAGCTCACATCCAATATTGGAAAATTTTTGAAAAGTGTATTTGGGGCTCCGACACGCCAAATGAATTTGAGGAGAGTTGGCATACTGCTCTTGCAGCAAGTGGTTTGGTAGACCATGATTGGCTTTTGTCGCTATATGCGATTCGCAATAGTTGGGTGCCCGCGTATGTGAAAAGCATATTCTCATGTGGAATGTCGAGCAGTCAGAGAGCTGAAAGCGCACATGCATTCTTCAAAAGGTGTATATCAAAGAACCACTCGTTGATGGAGTTCATTACACGGTATAACCGTGCAATTGGACATCAGAGGCATAAAGAGTTAATGGCGGACCACATCGACATCAATGAAAGTCCACGCCTTCAAACTCGATTTCCATGCGAAAGACAAATGGCAGGTATATATACGAAGTCCAATTTTCTTGCATTTCAGGCTCAACTAATCGAAAGTGAATCGTTGATCATGCGTGATGCGGAAGTTCCAATAAACATGAAGCAGGTGTATACAGTTTATGATGCCCTTAATGAAAGTGCAAAAGTTCGATATATTGTGAATGACATAGAGGGAGATAATGTTTCATGCAGCTGTAAATCATTTGAGTTTAGAGGAATTCCATGCAGCCACATCATTGTATTTCTCCGAAGCTTTCAAGTGGCGCTTATCCCAACCCAGTACATTTTGCATCGTTTGACTAAAGATGCTAAAGCTGGACGTGTCATTGACGAAATTGGGGTTGAAGTGAGTGATGTTTTTGACAAAGCTTTGCTTACCAGGCATAATAAGTTAGCCCAAAAGTCTAGTAAATTGATCGATGCAGCTTCGCTATCAATTGAGGGAACGGAGTTTGTGTGTACTGCATTTGATAATATGAATATAACTATTCATGATCAGAATAAAGCAAGAGGATTCATTGGCTATAATTATGGAGAACAACATATGCTAAACAAAGATAGTAATACAATACTAGACCCAATGAAAGCGAAGTCCAAAGGTTCAGGGAGAAGATTGAAAGCTGGTAAAGAGAAGTGCATACCGAAGGGCAGAAAATGCAATGCATGTGGCCTAAGAGGCGTCACGCATGACAAAAGAAACTGTCCGAATATGCCTAGCCGGTTAGTACATTTTAAAAATATTAGTTTTTAACAACAACCGTTTCAATATGTAATGTGGACTACATATATATTATTTATTATATGGATAAATCTGGAAATATACCGCTATTACTGAATGACAAATTATTCTTCTTGTGCTTAGGTCACTCAGGAACGAACAGAGTAATCTTTCAACCGATTCTGAAGATTCGAACTTTACCCCACTTGGTGGTAAGCTCCACCCGTAATTACTAATAAATTGGATAAGTTATATATAATCGGGACGATAATAAATAAATCCATAATGTTGACGTGGACAATGAAATGAATGTTGATATATTATTATTTTTTTTTTTTTGCAGATGACAATTGTACAGGTTTGGAATTTGATGGAAACTTCTAAATGGAGCGAGCAAAGTTCTTAGTGATTACTTGAAATTGAGATGTGGACTATTGGTGGTAATTTGGCAGCTCTATATAATTGGACTATTTTGTGAGTGTTTACTTGAACATTTAATATTAGAATAGATTATAAATATTCTGACAATAAGTCATATGTGTTAGTTTAATGCATGCTTTGACAAGTTGCATTATGGATATTATTGTTTATAAAAATATTATCGATAATTGGAAACCAAAAAATCGATAAAGAATTATGTCGTTGAGAGAGACAGTGATAAAATGCTTCATAAACACTTCTGAGGTCGATGAGAGAGGGAAAAGTATGTGGGAAAATTTGTATTAAATTATTTCCCAACTTAACATAATATACATTTCTCTCACAACCAACAAAAACTGCATTGAGAAAGAGTAAATGTTAATCACACCAATCGACACACGGTCCTTTCGTGATTTGTGGAGTTCTTAATAGCGAATTGCTGGAGTGGGCATTGAAAGCATTAGCGAAATATAAACTTATAAAGCGAAGTCAAATTAAGTTACTGATGAATTATTGTTTTATTTTTGATTAATTTATTGAAATATCAAAAAATTTAAGTAACACAATCACAATATGCTTATGTTATCTTGAATGTAAATAGTAACTTATTTAAAATAAGGGCGAAGATTTAAAATGTATGTCCGAGTTGCAAAAAGACACATTTATTTCAAGTGTTGAAGCCTAACATCATTCCTTCGCATCTTTATTACGTAATTTTAAATTATTCATACTGCTTAGAAGAGAGTCACAAAAATTCACAACTCTTTCAGACGCATAACGCTCCATCTCTATTCTACTGTGCACGTCATCCAACGTGTTAGATGAACTAGTGTTAGAAGAACTAGAAGAACCTACAGTTGAATCAGATTTATGGTCTCCTTCGATGCTTGATGAATGGGCCAACTGAGTAGGAAGCCATTTGATGAACCCACAACCGTTGGAGCGTTCATTACTCTGAAAATTAAAGTAATTTTAAAAACTATTAAATATTTGGCAAATAAATTATTGATGTATGGTGTAATTTAGTAACTTACATGCGCTTGAGGACATATCCAAAAACGACGACCGATGTTACTACCTCGTCTAGCGGTTAATACATTGCATTGGCCACTTCCGCATGGACACTGTTGCAATTCGTCGACCCACAAGAAGTACTCGCACGAAATTGGGGTTGAATTATCCGTTTTGTTAAACTGAATAAGTAGATAGTTAATATCGTAGCCGCACATCCTTAAAATTCAAAGAATGGAAAATGATAAATATAAATTTGACTATTTAATACCCAGAAAGGACATCGGTAGAATTCACGTCCAGGATTTTTTGTTGTGTTTGATGTGCTTCTCACACAAGGGCCCCGTCCGCATCGGCAAATGATACCAACCATCGATTAGGCTACTAAAATAGCATGTATACATTAAGTTAATATGAAAATTAAGTGTATTCAATTTTTAATACGGTCAAAAAAATTTTTTAATTAAACGATATGCACGTATCTATCTCTTCATTTGTCAATTTGCGATGCTTACTCCAAAATTTGAAGGAACGTATTTGAATATGTTCAATTATGTATTAATTCTCACTCTCAAGCAACTATCTGAAATGTCATGAAAGCAGGTAATATAGAGATTTTCACAGGCAACATAAATGCATAAATGAATCTTTAACCATTTTATATAAAATTTGAAAGAATTTTTTAAAAATTATACTATTTAATATTAAGACCAAACAATAACATACTACTCACTTGCAACAAATAAATAAATGCATCTTTAACCATTTTTAATCAAATTTGAAACCATTTTTGTAAAAATTATAATTTTAAATATAAAGACCAAACAATAACATAATACTCACTTGCAACTTGAATAACCTTTGGCTTCGTTATTGCAGTCAGTGATTTGGAATAATTCACTCCCTATGTGTGTCAATATATACCATACATGAGTGAAAAAAATGTATGCCCTCAACCCTATACCTATCTAGTAACTATTACTAGCAACTTCACATGTTGCTACCACTGCTGCTTTCAGAGATTTCCATCACATATATCTCATATTGATATATCAAATTATATTGTACTTCACTAAATTACAAACCAAGTTGTATGTCATTGTATAGGACAAAATTTTTTTTGATATCTGCAATATTCTCTCGGGTGGAATACATTAGCCTTTAAATGCATTCACGGGTATGAATGCATGACAAGTAGCTGTCATGTTACATAGCTTACTGTGTACACGTGATTTTTAAGAGATTTTCTGGGTATTTCTAAAGTGAAATCAATCCACAAGTCTATCAAACTGTTTTCAACTTTAATAACTTTTAATGTCGAAATAAACTGTTTGTTTTTATAACAACTGTGAAATTGTTTTTACTATAATACCCCTCGAGTAGGATATAAAATTTAAAATATTTTCCATGTTTATATATACTCCTCAATCATACACATAATTCCCAAAAATATTACATAAACACCCATCCAATTCAGATACTATAATAAAAGACAAATTATAAAGATTTCTTAGTTTTATATATATTTCAAAGTGTGTGCATTACAATTTTAAAACTATCTATGGCAAAAATGAATGACTTATTTTATTGTAACTCATTCATTATGATTTTCATACTTATATTCACTATATTCCAAGCCCCAGTAATATGTTACCGATTATACTACTCTAACAAATATCAATTTTTAAATATTATTGGTTTTTGTTTGCTTGTTTTTTTTTTTTTTTTATTTCATTATGTAAATAAAGCATTTAATATCAACTTTTAAATTAAATTATTTGTATGCTCCTAATTGTAAAACATACAATTGATTAAGTCAAATGTGTTAGAAATATATATTATAATTTTATTAATATTATTTATGGATATTATAAGTTCAAGTTTATTTTATTAATTTATCATTCATATTTAAATATATTTAGGTAGGGTTGATTGTATATAATTTGAATCGTGATAGAAACAATTGTAATATTTTTGTAAATTTTTTAATTTACATAACTAAGACTAAAATCTTAACCAAATAAGAAAGAATTAGTAAAACTAAATAGGTAATATAATTTAATAATATTATTTAAATATATATAAAAAAAATATTTATCTATATTTGTTTAGGTTGATTATTAATGGTTAAAAATAAATATAAAATTGAGAGCATGATTTGATTTGAATTTAGTTTAGATGAACTTATTAGATATGGAACAATAGTCAGGATGTCTATCTCTCTAACTCATTAATAATATCCTATTTCTAATTTTATATCCCATAAAACATAATATGGGTACATGGTCTAGTGTTTATACATGAAATCTTTTCATCCTGAGGGAAGCATTAACGATAATTAATTGGTTATAAAAAATTTGAATTCCATTGATACTGGGCTGATGTGAAGAACCCGTACAATAGTATTATCGATAAGCACGTATTATCAATTTTCGATAATTGCATGCAATTCTAACGCCAATTATTATTATCGATAATAATAAATAGAAATATCGATAATAGCATTGAAAATCACCACCTTTTATCAATATCACAGTTTTGGGGAATGGAGTTGGCTTGAAAATAGTATATTATGAAAAATGGTTAATTCAAATTATCATATTTACGTGCTTAATGCTTTCAATATGACGAGTAATGCATATGGATAATATAATAAGTTCATCTACAAATATTATAATTTTTTGCTAATTTTTATATCCTCAATTTTCATATTTCTCATTCCATTATTAATCTTGCATGCATATGACGGTATGCCGGGTTTTAATTCAAAAATAGTTAATGATGTGTCCAAGAACAAAAATTTAATGGTTTTAATTTAAATTCTATTTAATTCCTCAACTAAAAATTACTTCAATATATATTATATATTAATTTAATTTTATTTTACTCATTAATTTAAAATCATTATATTTTATATATATTTTTTGTAATTTTAGTATGAAATAATTATAAGTATTAACCATAAATGGAACCCAATTATCGATAATGCTAAGCAGACTAACGGGGCCAATTATCGAGATTATCGATAATGCTGAGGAAGTGAGGAGAGTACCCGATCATGAAGTTGTCCATTATCGATACTTATCGATAATGCTCACAACAGTGGCGTCTCACACGGTAAAGGCATGGAGATAAAAGTATAGATAGTATCGATACTTATCGATAATGCTCCGGACAGTGGGTCTCACGCGGTAAAGGCATGGATATTAAAGGATGGATGGACAGTGGGTCTCACGCGGTAAAGGCATGAATATTAAAGGATGTGTTAGTTGAGTAAAGTAATTCTCAAACTAACCTACTTTTCATTTACCACTTACCCGACAAACCTGTAACAAACCTGTAACGTTCAGAAGTTACTTTTAATCAGACCCGTTTCTTCAAGCTTATTTTGGGATTGACGGAGTCGCTCATGAGCGACGTCCCTCAGGATATCCGCACTCATATACGAATTGGATATATATAGTGTGTGTGTGTGTCTCGATGCTTTATTGATTTAGTGATATATATCCTTGCATTCTAAAGAGAAATTTTGAATTTGAGCACATATAATTTTGAATCCGAAAAGAGTGGACAAAAGGTTATATTAAATTTTGAGTAAGAGGGGAATTAGAATTCTTCTCAAATCTATCCCAAACTCGTCCTTTTGTCATTGATGATGTCAAAAGTAGGAAAGAACGAAAGAAAAAATGATTCTGGGATTTCTTTTGGAGAAATTCCGGCTGACTTACACCGGTGTGGTGTTTTACCTGAAAAACTCCGATGGCTAAATCAGTATCTTTGATAACATATAAGAAGAGTGTAATTTTTGTGGAGTTTTGTTACTCGCCATTCCACGATCAAGGTCCTTCCTCTTTATAGGTAGATTCTTCCTAAAGGTTCAAGTATAATCATTGTCATATCAAGTTCTATGATCTTTACCATCTGACAACAACAGATATTCCTTGAAATATCCAAATTTATGTCAAATCAACTTAATGTATA
>JAESVK010066091.1:0-10197 GCA_017140935.1 Hamamelis virginiana
TCAACTAAATGCCTAGTGTCAAAAATTGGAAAAAAATTTCGACCCTCAACGAATACCACTAAATGCCCCTGTTGAAAACATATGCCAAATTTCTATTATTTCGAAACGGCATATAAATGCCAAAATTAACTTACTTTCAACCTTAAATGACAAATAGAAACCCTGTTTCAACTAAATGCCTAGTGTCAAAAATTGGAAAAAAATTTCGACCCTCCTTAAATGCCCACTAAATGCCCCTGTTGAAAACATATGCCAAATTTCTATTATTTCGAAACGGCATATAAATGCCAAAATTAACTTACTTTCAACCTTAAATGACAAATAGAAACCCTGTTTCAACTAAATGCCTAGTGTCAAAAATTGGAAAAAGTTTTCGACCCTCCTTAAATGCCCACTAAATGCCCCTGTTGAAAACAAATGCCAAATTTCTACTATTTCGAAACGGAATATAAATGCCAAAATTAACTTACTTTCAACCTTAAATGACAAATAGATAAAGCCACATGATAGAAATTTGAATAGTGTTATCAACAGGGGCATTTAGTGGGCATTTAAGGAGGGTCGAAAACTTTGAATTGTTTGACTTTTGGCGTTTTTGTTCAACATGGGCATTTTTTGGTATTTAAGGTTAATGGTTTGCATGTTTTTGGCATTTGTTTAAAATTTGGCATTTCATTTCAACATGTGCAATTTTTTAACATTTAAGGTTGATGGTTTGGCATTTTTTGACATTATTTGAACTTTGGCATTTTTGTTCAACAGGGGCATTTTTTTAACTTTCGATGCATTGAACCGTTTGTCAATTGATTATAGAGCGCTTTTAAAATTTCAACAGTTGTCCTCTTGTTAAGGCTGAGACTATGGATCTCGAGACTCGACTCTCGAGACTCGAGTAGTTAAGATTGAATGCTTGGTGTAGCTCATGGTGAAAAAAGTGTTCTATCAGAAAATTTTACAGAAAATTTGACAGAGTTTCCCCTGTACTTTGGACTTTTTCCATGTACAAACAGTCACACAAATTCAACCTGTTCAACCTGAACCTGTTCAACTCATAAAATTTCAAGCAACCTTAAATGTTCAACCAGTTCAACCTAATCAAATACAACCAAAAAGTTTACAACCATATACAATACCCAAATGCCAACTATTCAACGAATACCAAAAATATTTATACATTTAAACCTGGTTTAAATTTCAACACAACACAACATTCCCATAGAAAATGGCAATCTGTACAAGTTCAACACAAAAATTACAAATTGTTCATTTGAGATCCAACATCCACAACCACCCCACGAACCGACTTCAATTCAGCTGCTATCATGTCAGTGAAACCAATTACGAACTATCGTCTTCATCATTTCCTACATTCAATTAAATATAAAATATTTAAAAACAAAATTACATATTGTAAGTAAATAGTTAAAAAAATTTAAAACTATAAATAATTATACATTACCAGTACTACAATTATCTTCCTCAATAGGTGAGCCCAAACTTGGGGATCCACAAATGCCGAGAGGGGAAACGCTGCATTGAAACAATTACAAATAATTACACACAATTATATTTAAAAGATTTAATATGTGTATGTGTGCATATGTAGATATATGTAATGATTTGATATAAATCATACTCAAAACATCAAGGAGGAGCATCACATTTTTATATCAACAGTGGTAGATAAAATACCATGGAAGTCAACAAGTCATGTAGGTAGGAGACAGTGGGTATCATTGTTTAGCTACTAGTGTTATAGTAATTCCTATTTTTAAAAATGTGAAGGCCTATGCACTGTTGTATAAATGGTCAACATAACAACCGATCTTAATAAACCGATCTTAATTTAGGGGAAAAAAATATAAAAATAGTAGCAGACATACGGAAGTTTTAAAATTTAATCAGTCATATACTCAAGGAAGAGTAAAGGATGGAAACCAGTCTTATACTAATTCTAGTAAGTTGAATGAGCTTATTACCCTGTTTCTAAACAACAAAGCTGCTAATAAGGGGACCAAGTGGCTGGTGAAGGGTATAACAAGGCACTTGTCATGATACATTGAAAACATCAATTATTACCTACTCTCTATGACAATTTCTGGTTTAGCAGTCAAAGTGAATATAAAGACCTACAATCCGAACTTTGAGAATGAAGATTGAAAACAGAAAAGGATGACATGAACCCAAGAATCACAAAACATACAAGGCCAAATATATAACAGGATAAATGCACAAATCAGGTGCAACAGTGCAGGGGGAAAGAATACTTGCTGCATTCTCAAAATTATTCCCCAAGAACACTATGCTATTATGAAGGCATCACTCATAGAGAATGTACCACTTTTTCCATGTCTTGAACTGTGGTGGAGAAAGGATAGCAGGACAGCAAATACAAAAATAATGCCATAAAGGTTGCATCAGCCAAATATTGAAGAGCAGTCTAGTTCTCCGTTCTAATGTGTTGAAAATTTCACACTTAAAATAACAAAACAACCAAAGTAAAACCAGCAACCGACTCCACCGGCTAGTTATTAAATTAAAAAAATTCAGTACAAAGAGAGAGAAGTGCACACCTACAACCATGAAAGCTTTGAGCAAGCTACTGTCTTGCCGGCAACAGAACTCCAATAAATGGTTTAAATGTGCTGCAAAATAAATGATAATGCAGAGTAAGACTGGTTTTCATCCAACCTCGCCTTAATAGGTAAGAGGATATATGACAAAGCAATAACTTCAGAATTTCTGTATTTGTAATGAAGCTGAAAGCAGAAATCCTGAAGAGTTGGCAGAATAGGTAGGATCATCAGGTTTGTGAGCTTTCAGTGATTTATGTGTACAACATAAGACACAATCCGAACTGCTACTATTAGCAAAAACAAATTACACCTAGGAATGACCGATGATCAATGCATAAGTTTCTGGTGCTTCAATCACAAATCGACCTTGCAAAAGGTCGATTAAAGTTTTACTGCAGGTTCTTCTATGCCATGTATGAGCATCTGATTTTTGTCATTCATAAATTAAAGTGTTACTGCAAGTTTATTTGTTATTTCACTTGAAGGTGAATTAGCATGGTTCCTTGAGTTAAATCAAATCCAAAGCAGTTTCATATTGTATTAAGGGTGATCCATTTTACTTCAAAATAAAAATAAAAAGAAAAGGGTGAGCCATTTGTTAATCAAAACCTGAATGTCAGTGCTATCATTCAATAGTCAATTGGAATAAGAACTGTGTGATGACTTTTCTGTTATAGCACCATCTTCCTTAAGATGTCACAATGATCACAATGAATATACAACCAGTAACTGTGCTACAAGTATTTCTGCTAAAAATGAAATATATCAACCAACCCAAGCTGAAGAAAATAGGGCAGAGAAAAACGACGCTGTGTGCTTTGAAACCTCCACAAAGAAGTAACGGTATCATACATGCTCTAAACACCAACTATTCGGTCATCTATAATAAGAAATTAATTAGCAGTGGCCTATAGAATAGCTTGGATGGGACACTAATATAAGATAGATTAATCAAAGAAACAAAGATAAAAAGCCTTAGATATATCTAGGACAGATCAACATCCCAATACTTAATATCTGGACCAAAGGTCAGGTATGAGACGGGAAGAAATCAAACCAGAGATCAAGAGCAGTTCCCCACAGGAGCATTCTTGGGTCTATAATTTTGATTAGTCACAAGAAAAGGTCAAGCATGGATTCATGGTCCAAAGCTAAGTTATTTTGAAAGTTTCTGGAGTGGTCTATGTGCTACTTCAAGCATGGATTTTAAACTTTCGGTCCTTTCCAGAGAAAAAGATGCCTTTCAAATGCCAAATCTAGTCTTCAATATCTCCATACCCAATTTAAATATTTAGTTTATGTTATCAAATGCACCAGATGGAAGAACCACTGAGTGTGTTCACTTCAATGTACCAAAATGTTGCTAATGTATGACAATCTAAGACAACCAAATAAAACTGGCAACTTGGTAAACACAAGCATGTTGACATAGATTCCCTGAAGTATTTTTAATGATGGAATACATAAATTAGCTCCATCAGTGTCAAGATACACAAACATTAGCCATAGACAGTAATGCTGATGGGTATCTTGATCCCTGAAGTCAAGCCCGCACAAACTAATGATTATCACAATTCACACATTTATTATAGAATAAATCTACTGAAATTAGAAACTTTAGACACACTGCTTAGCTTGGCATATCTACTATGTACAGATCATGTATAAACGGCAAGTGAAAAAAGCATATTGAATTATTTTAATGGATGCTGAGAAACCATAGGAAAAGAAAGGTCTCGCCTTTACTCAATATAGCGCCACACAGTCCTCTTCTTAATTTCTTATGAACTGAGATATTCATTAAGGAGACCCACACAGTCCTCTTAACATTCGTTAAGGCATCAAAAGGTACCACAATTTGTAACTGACAATGAAGAAACAGGACTAGTAGTTATCAAGGAGACCCACACAGTCCAATTCTTAATTTTTTATGAACAGAGATATTCTAATAAATATCTTGTAACTTCTCTCACCAAGTCCTCAATAAATAGTGGCCCAATAAGGCCACAACCACTTCATCATTCAGTGCATTAGAGCAGGACAAACAGAGAGCTGTTAGCCTTTTCCAGCTTATCCCAGTTACCATTTTGATTTCAATATCAACGATTCAGGCAAAGATGCAAAACTGAAATTAGTGAATAAATATTTCAAATAACATGCAACACAACATGAATGGAGGAACCATTTAATAAACTACTTAAAAAACAAATAAAATTTATTATAATTGATACAACTCAATAGCATGTTAAACTGCCACTTCAAAAGAGAAGAAAAAAGGTAAAACTGAAGACCACAAGGAAAATGAAGAAGAAAATCACGGCCTTCATAGATGGGATTACAATCTAAAAGCAGCAATCGCTTCGGGTTTAAAATCAACCCTCAGACCCAACACTCTCCTAACCTCAGCTGTGATCAATCTTCTTTTTGGATCACGTTTAAAAACAGATGACAACGAAATCATAAATTGGATAAACTGAAATTAAAAAAACAGAGCATCAAAACACACCAGTTTCACAATAGGCTTTTTTTAGGGTTTCATTTCAAACAAAAAAACAGAGATAACCTGGTTCGAGCTGGCTGGTTCGCGGCAGCTGGTTCAACGGCTGGGTCACGACGGCTGGGTCACGGCGGCTGGGTCACGGGGGGGGCTGGGCTGACAGAGAATAAGAAGAAGAAGGTGGTCTCAGGCGCGGGAGCAGGTGGTCTCAGGCGCGGGAGCTTCGAAATGGAGTGGAGGGAGAGAAGGAGGTAAGGCCGGCGACGACAGGGACTCAGGCGGCCTGAGTTGTAACCGGCCGGCGAGAGAGAGAGAGAAGAAGACGCTGAAGAGAGGGAGCAGTCCAGGTCTCAGGCGCGGGAGGAAGAAATGCCCAAATGCCAAATGAAATTTTCGATGTTTAAATTTTTTTCATTCAAAATGGCCAAAACGACGTCGTTTTGGGAACAGACCGTATTTTTCAATCTAAGGCCGGCCTTACCTCAGAATTTCTGTATATATATATATATATTTTAAAAACAAGCGGGTTAGGAATAATTTGCATATTAATGGATGTCCCATTATAAAAATACACCGTAATGAAAGTAAGTAAATTAAGAAATCTAACCTTAAGTGGGCTGTAATTCTCTTTTGTATTGTACAAAGCATCATCCAATCACCTAAGACAGAACATTCATTAGCCTCCAAACAGAACAAGAAAATGTAAACATAAATGAAGGAAAAGGTAAAAACAGAACCACAGAAACATGAACTCACATCGCTTAGAACAACATCCCCAGTTTGACAAGCCACACATACAAATGTATTAGACCTATAGAGAGAATTACATGAAGAACAAATAAGTGAAGTAAATTAAAGGAGTTGAACTTGTCAACGAACATCAAGATTGGAGACCCTGAGAACTTAAGTGTTGCTGCTGAAAAATAGAGAAAACTTTAGAATTTTAAGATTTAGACCAAAAATTGTGTGTGTTTGTGTGTGTATATATATATATATATATATATATATAGAGAGAGAGAGAGAGAGAGAGAGAGAGAGTTACAAACCTTTGAATTTCATCGTATTAAATATGGTTCATTGATCCAAATCTCAATCAAGGAGGTAGATCGTACGAATGTGAGATATCTTAGACCAATCCTCACCCGTTTTCTTATAGCATCTTCCACTCAAATGTGGACAGCTTTAAATTTCTAGAACTTGCAGAGTGGTGCGGAATTGAATCCCATTCGGAAGAGACAACAAATTAGGGCAATTGCGAAGGTAAAGTTTTTGTAATGAAGTGAGGGCTTGGAGCCTTTCCCCCAATGTTGTCAAACCTGGACAATTTTCAATACCTAAGTACTGAAGAGTTGCAGCAGACTGCTGAAGTCCCTGTGGTGGTGTCACTAATTTTGGGAGCCTCCTAATAATTAGTGATCGCAGGCTCCTTAGTCCTTGCATGTCTTCTCCTTCCAACAAATTAAGCTCTTCACAATTCAAAATCTGCAATTCTTCAAGGGCAGTGAAGTGTTTCATACCACTAGGGAGAGACGTAAACTCGAACATTTTTCCGTTATCAATGTTCGAAGGGAAGTGAGGTGTTGGATCCCCTCAGGTAATGATGTTAGACGATAACAATCGCTCATTATTAAGGATCGATAAAAGGAAAATGAAGATTACACCATATGAAGTTCTTTACTCCAGTGCATAACGTAATTCAGTGTAAGGTTATGCATTATGTACCATATCTTCAATTATCTTCTATATTAATTTTTGAAAACAAGTGGAAAGGGAATAATTTGCTAATTAAGGTTTGTTTTTTGTTTTTTTTTTTTTGGTTGTTGAAGAAAACATCAAAAATCCATTAAAGAGAGGAAAACTTACAATTAGTGGGGAGAGATGAGAAGACCCATGCAACATTTGGCAACATTTGAAAATTTGCCCCGTGCAAACAAAGCGTACACATGAGCCACACCCAGCTCTCTCCTAGGCACTTTAATAACCTTACAGCCCAATTCTCAAGCAGGGGGAGAAAGCTACCCAGCCCAATCTAACCCACTGTTCTGTAGCTTTCCAAGCTCCATCACATTTTGGACTTGCCAAATGATTGAAAGGCCTTTTGCATATTGGAGTACAACTCTTCATCTTGAAACAAAATAGAAGAGGGAGATATATGTGCTTGCTGAAAAACAACTTTATTTCTAGAACACCAGATGGCCCATAACAAAACTGTAGCATAACCAATGATATCAACCCCTTGAATATCATTAAGAGACTCGGATTCTTCAATTAACTGCAAAAACCAAGTCGGAATAGAGCTATGGATTCTTCCTCCCTTTGACATAAATGGTAAGGGAAATTTAGACCACACCTGCGTTTTCTCCTCTCTGAACCCAAAGGTAAAGCTCCCACCATCAGCTTCCAAAGAAAGATAGTCCATTTGAAGGGAATTTTGAGATACCAGATAGTCCATTTAAAGATAGCCATCTTTAATCGAGTAGAAGCCAGAATTAGATTCTCGCCAAACCCATCGATCATGCATTTGAAGGCATTTCATAATGTTGTCTCATTATAAAAATAAAAACAAATCTTAAGTTAGCAATTGGCATTGTAATATGGTGAGTGAGCTGTAACTCTCTCTTATTGTCGAAAAGGGAACATAACAAAGTTCTTCCAATACCTTTATAACTCAAACCTCCAAGGTGGAAGCTAGGCCAAAACTCAAAGAATGATAGCGAAAAGGAGACCTACGCCTCAATCAGCTGCTTCCATGGTTGTCCTCTAGCAATCTGAAGAGAAACACAAGTCTGATAAATTTTGAGTTCAAAGCTAATGGAAACAGGGAAAAAAAAAAAAAAACAGAGAGTTACATCTCTCCATAGAGAGAGAGAGAGAGAGAGAGAGAGATTACAAAAACAGGACCGTGAGTAGTTTGTCGTATTGGTGACTACATCCTCCGAGCCAGGACCAAATGGAAGCTCACAAAGCCCCATTCATACAAGTGCTCTCCAAAATTTTGAAACTTGCAATGTTGGAAATCCTGGAGTAGTATTCTTCTCCTCAATTCCTATTATCATATTAATCATGCAATTCTAGGGACAGAAAGAGGATCACTAGATTATAGCATCATGATCATCCCCGAAATTACAATCTGACAAAAGGCATCATCAATCTTGCCTAGAACAGCAATAATGATCAAAGCGCGACACAAGAGTAAAAAAAGTTTAAAATAAAAAATTGCATATAAATGTACTTAGAGCATAAATTTGATCCAGATTACAAAACTACTTGAATAGTTGAGCTTCATATATATTACAACACAATCACATATAACCAGAGTTATATATGCCAAAAACAATATACTCACAGATCCACAACATCCCCAGTTAAGTGAAATAGAGTTGAGCTTGTCTATGAACAATTGAACATCAAGATTGGAGACCGTGTAGCTCCAATGAGCCCCAAAAGTTGCTGCCTTTGAAAGCTACTATCAAACCCCAAATTGACACCTCCAAATCCACCAAATTGAGCACCCACCAAGATTTGGAAAGTGCTGAAGAACAGAGAAAGCTTTTAGCTAGAATTTTAAGATTTAGAACAAAATTCAGAGAGAGAGAAAGAGAGAGAGAGAGAGAGATACAAACCTCCTAAATTTTTTCGATTAAATTCGATTCAATGACCCAAATACTCACCATCGAGGTCGATGTTAGGAATATGAGATATCTTTGGCCAATCCTCACCTACATCCTTCACGCAACTTCTACTCAAATGCGGACACCCTCTAAGGGATAAATCTTTCAGAGCAGTGAGACATGACATCCCTTCCGGCAGAGACAACAAATTGGGGCAATTCAAAATGTAAAGTATTTGCAGTGAAGCAAGGGCCTGCAGCCATTCTGGCAGTGTTGTCAACCTTGGGCATTTTCTAATATTTAAATTTTGAAGAGTTGCAGCAGACTGTTGAAGTCCCTGGGGCAGAGCCACTAATTTTGGAAGCCTCACAATGCTTAGTGTTCGAAGTCTCCTCATGCCTTGGAAATATTCTCCTTCCAACAAATCAAGCTCTTCACAATTCCAAATGTCGAATTCTTCAAGGGCGGCGAGATGTTTCATACCACTAGGGAGAGAAGTTAGACTCGAACATTGAACTATGTGCAATATTTGAAGGAAACCGAGGTGTTGGATCCCTTCAGACAATGATGTAAGACGATTACATTGGTGAAGAGACAAGAATCGAATAGAGGTCAAGCCTTGTAACCCTTTCTTTGGCAAGCATATCAATTGTGATGTTAGACGAAAATATCTCAGACTAATCAATTTCCCAATGTTTCTAGGCAAATCTTGAAGCTCCTCGCAACCAAGGAGATCCAAATTTTGCAGATTCAATAGCCTGCAAATGGAATTTGGGAGTTCTTTGAGGCTTGGATTATTTGATAGGTCAAGATGCCTTAAATGCTTCAACTTACCAACACTACTTGGTAGCTCCTCCAATTTGGAGTTTCTTAAATTTAAGACACGCAAGCACCTAAAATGGAATATCAGCGCATCAACAAAGGATTTATTAGTGGACTGCAGCATATATGCGAAAGAGAAAGACCGCAGCTTCTTTGCATTGAGTAAGCAAGCAGGAAATTCTTTCCCCGACAAATTATCTTCCAAAAATAACGCATGTCGAGCTCTTTCAGGAACCATTTTGGAATTAAAATCCACATTCACGACCTCTACGCCCGCCACTAACTGTGCAAGATCATGCATAAGATCATGCATTTTACACTTATAAACGTAACCATCAAAATATTCCTCAGCATCTTGGAAGAAGGACCTCGACAATAATTCATTAAAATACCGATTTCCAATTTCTTCTACCTCCTGACCTTCATTAGCTGACTGCAGAAACCCTTGTGCTAACCACTGATTGATTAGATCAAATTTTAATATTTCGAAATCTTTTGGATACACGGAGCATAACGCAAAACACTGTTTCAAATGGGACGGCAACTGTTGATAGCTAAGCCTCAAGGCTGGTAGAATATCATTCTCCGTTTGTTCCAATTTCCAAATGTCATTATCTTTGACATAAATCCATTCGCTTTCCTTTGTTTCCATACATAGTAGGCATCCTAGAGTTCTAACCGCTAGAGGAAT
>JAESVK010066092.1:0-11763 GCA_017140935.1 Hamamelis virginiana
TATATATGGGCAATTTACATGAATAATCCTAAGTTTTCAAAATATTACGTCCACGAACCCGATCCAAAACTAATTACGGAAATATTTTTTTTGGACAGAAATACCCTCCACTCATATGGGAATTACAAACAAGCCATTGAAATAGTCAAAATGTTGTACGGATTTGTAAAAAAAATTTGAAGAATACCCAATATTAAACAGAATCCCCAATTTTGCATATAATCCCCAATCCCCAATAAAACAAAGAATCACCTGAATTACTAATAATCACCAATACCCAATATGACTAAAAATACCCAATTTTATTAAGAATCCCCAATCACCCAAAAAAAAAACATCATGATGAATGGTTGTCAAATCAGCTCACGTTTACCAAGAAGACCAAATCAGTCAAATCCGGTCTCTAATTATAGGTATGTTAATTAACTTCCTAATAAACCGCTGTTTGAAACAGCGGTTTATATGCAGCAAAAAAAAAACCCTAAAATTGGTGATGGTCCCCATTTCACGACATTCCCATCAAAAAGACAAGTCTGGGCCCCTTCTTCTCCTCCGACCAACACCACCTGAATCTCCGACCAAACCGCCGTCTTCTCCGATAATATCGCCGTTAACGGCCATTTTCGCACCATTTCCTCCATTCTTGCCGGTTCAAACCCCCTTTTGATCCCCCCTTAAGAAAAAAACCCTAACATTTTCACCCCATTTCCCCGATTAAGCGAAGAGCTATGTCCACGCACCCCTCTTAGCTCTTACCCTCCGTCCATCCCCATTGGCCACCGGTGACTCCACCGGTTGGACGCTCCCCCGATTCAGCAACCCCAATCCCGCTTTGCAAACCGGAGACTCCAATCATCAATCGGACCAGTCCACCCCTGTTGCACATCGGACCACTCCTGCTGCGCATCTCGTGATCTCGTATTCTCCAGTAAGCTATAGTGCTTTATTAGTTTAATCCTCCACCCCTGTTGGCCTGCTGTGGTTTTATGGTTTTCCCCTTGCTGCATTTACCTTGTTTTTTTTTTTTTTCTTATTTTCATATTTTGGGTTTGGTTTTAGAATGGGTGTCACTCTGTTTATTTATTTATTTTTTTGAACGAATCCCTTATATGCTGTTAAACACTTAGACTTTAAATTCGTTGGTGGAAATCAATTTTTTGTTAGTCTCTCTCTGTTTATTTATTTAATAATGAATGCCAAGTTCAAAATTGCATACTGAGAATGAACCCATTCTTGACCAATAAGAATCAGTTACTTACCGATGAGTACATGGGTGATTTGTGCCGCTACCGTAATAATATAACCAATATAAACATCAGGCTGTGTCTTAAGCTCACCTGTTCAATCCTCTTCATCCTCATAAGAAACTGTCCTATGCTTCAAGTAATCGAAATGCATAATACTGGAATAGGTAATAGAGAAGAATATTTTGATTTTGATATTGGGTTAGGTATGAACCAGAACCACCACAACATATCATTGTGTTTGGCTAACAACAATCTAATTAATAAGTATGGGATGGGTTAAAACAATTGGGGTCAATTGCCCCAATTTACAAGTTCTAGATGTGGGCTATTGTCCCTTTATTACAGATAAAGTAATATGTTGAAATTTTCAAGAGATCCAAGGAGATTAGGAATTTAAGTATTGGTTCCCATTTAAAGATAAAACTTTTTCAGGACACATTCAGAGCTTTTCAAACTGAAGTTGGAGGTTTTGAAAGTAGCAGGGTTTAAGTATTGTTTGTATTTTATTATTATGTTGAGTTACCTCTTCTAATTTCAAGTAGTAATTTTATAATCATTTTCTTTTTAACACAGGGCATGGATTCAGCACTATTAGCAATTAGTACAATGTAATACAAGTCCTAGATGTCCTCACATGATCACCATTTGCCATTCATATAATTTTTTTCTAATATTTCGATTTTCTTCATTGAAATGACATTTTACTCTTCCAAGTTCCAACATTCATTTCATACATTTTTTCCTTCATAAATTTGAATGATTTCAGTCTCCCAACACTAACATCATACATTTTCTCTCATCATAAACACACACCCTCTTTCTGTCTCTCTTCCCCAACATTTTTGGATTGGATTCTTTCTTTGGCTGGATAATAGCATATTTAATGAGTGTAGGTGAGTCTAACGCTTGTTTTTTTTTTTTGCTAAGAGTTGGCAAACAACTTTTCTTGTCACACATAGTCTATTTCACATTGAAGATCATGGAGACTCAAATATAATATGTTTATATTCTAATTGACCTCAAAGATGAACCACTTCATATTTTGGGTTAGTATTTTTAGGGTATCTATGGGTGCTCTTGAACCACTTCATATTTTGGTTTGATTTTGGTTATATCTACTTCCCACTCCCTTTCTACATTTCCATTGCTGAAACTGGCCCTAATAAATATCTATTTTTTTTTATAGTGAAAATGCCATAAAGCGGAACCATTCTATTTAGGATAAGGTATGTTATTATAAATTGTTAATCTTATCAAATCCATTTCATTCTTTTAATCTTTTAAGTTTTATAACTTAATATTTGAATAATTTGATAGAGTAGCTTGAAAACTCTTAATCTGACAATATTGTAATCTTATGCAAATGTAGAGGCATCCTATCATTATAACGGTTGTGGCATACTGGCATGGGCGGTGTCTGAACGATATTGGATGTTGAAACTTTTGATGGTTTTATGCAATATTCATACACTTTGCATGAATAACAATTCCATGTGAAACCCAGGCCTATTGTGGGTGTTGATGTCGTTCCACTTTGCAAAATATTGTCTCATCCGACGGACTAATGAATTGTTCATACGTTTGCCCTCTTGGATCACACGAAGACATTTTCAACTTTGACTTGGCATATTTTTGTAATATCAACTCTCCTTGATTGATAGTATTGTACTTCCCCGAACCCTTTATGTAATTTGGTGAATATATATATATATATATATATATATTTGATTGTATTCTATATGTAAATTCAGTTCTAACCATTTTTACATTGCCCATATTTTTTTGTCAATTTGAAAGTACTTAATAATCCTAATATTATGCAATTTAAATGAATTAGACTGGTTATATCATGTACTCTACTATTGTACGATACTTGTTTTCAACTATAAACATATATCTTCATTCATACAAATGTCAATGCGCATCGCGGCTGTCTCAAATATGAAGGATGTCTGTACTCCGGTTTTGATAATTATTTTTGTCATGGACTGTATTTCTCACCCTATTGAATAAAATACTACCATAAATTTGATAAATGTTTCCTTGAGATGTTCACCTACGCACTATTGGAACCAAAATGCATTGGTTTGATGTTGGTGGATCCAATTCATATTGCTCGATTTTGCATGTTATGGGATGGGTTAAAATTACATCCAATATGAAATTGACACTCACTTGAATGTGGTAAGTATAACAACTTAAATTGAATATGCATGTTTTAATACCTGTGTTCGTGTTTTAACGTATCCATACCACTTTCTACTCTTTTTGATTCGATACTGTACCCATGTGTTTTTCGAGTGAATTGAAATTGTTTAATTTTGATACATTACTTCAATCTTCTTCATAGTTTACTCCAGCCGCCCAATTGATCTCATTACCCCTGTGAATATGCCACCATCTCAACAGTACAAACTGAGCAAGTGTCCGTCTCATTCAAAGGTATGTATAAGAAATTCCACATTTAAGAATAATTCACTTTTGTTCTTAACGTACGATTAAAATCCAATGTTAGTAATTGAATAGCTACGAGTTTGTATTTTATGTGTTGTGTGGGCCGAGCAACTCTTTTTGGGGTACGCCAATTACTAACAATGTTTGAAACTACATATACACAGGTACGGGTGAGGCACTCATGTAGTTTGAAACAACTATTATCTCTCAATCAGACCCTTCCTGATGATGCACGAAGCTGGATACAGGGTAGCCCATTTGGATTTCTCCTCAAACTCACGTTGTTCGAGCCCAATCAATACCTTATGCATGCTTTGATTGATGGATGACAACTTGAAACAAACGGTTTTCGTAACTTTAGTGCGGTTCATGCCTGCAGATGTAACCTTTCTACTTGGCATGCGGCCGTGCGGGTCGTTCATTAGGGTTGGCGACGACTATGGCCAATCACGCATCCATGAGTTGTTGGACCAACATTTCCCATCGAAATCGAGACATCTTACTGTCTTGGCTGATCTCTTTCATATTGTCCAATCATTAGATGATAAGTGTAGGGTGTACCTTGCATTTGCTTTCTCTTCTTTCCTTTTCCCACTGACTAATAAGGGTTTACATGCTCATTTCTTCTGTTGCTCAATGATCTTGAGGGGTTGGATAACTTTGCATAGGGTCGGGCTATATATGATTTCCTTATTGACGGGGTCAACCAAGCCGTCAGGGCACTACGCTCAAGGCAAGTCTCATATGAGATTAGGATTAAAGGATGCGGTCCTCTATTGCAGGTAAATCGGAATATGTACCGAGTCATAGAAGAGGAGAATCTAACCCAACGGTCAGTTTTATAATATGTCATATAAAATTAGCCATATGGAGGCGACCTGACGCAAAGTTGCGTTGGACCGGTTTGATAATAGCATTACTATATATATGTGTGTGTGTGTGTGCGCGCGCGCGCGCGTGTATGTGTTTATTGCTTATTCGTACTTTATCTTAGCCCAGCGTAATACTAAATCTTGGCTCTGCCCCTGACCATGAAAAGATACTTATCACCATACACACTCAGCCATTTCACCCTTCATGAAGTTTACGGGCCAAGACTCTTCAAAGTGAATCAAAAGAAAATAATGGATATTCTACTTCAAGAATTATCCAAGTGAATCTCAGGGATTGAAAAATTAAATAAATAAATTCAAATGTTCAAGTTGCGAGGTTGGGCAGTTCTCAAAGTTGAAGTGGCAATTTGGTGGCTACTAAAACTTCAAGCATCATTCCAGTTACACTCATGCATGCTTACATTGCACCGGTCTACAAGTCCCGTTACACTCATGCATGCTTACATTGCACTGGTCTACAAGTCCAACACGTTGGCAAATTGCAAGCCACAAAAACACATGCCACACAATCATCTTCAAAAACTTCAAGCCTTGCCTCCGATGCATGCACAACAAGTATGCATCAACCCAAGTCTTGAAGTGGGGGCATGTGCAGACATTGAAATTTTGTGAAGCTCAGATCATCGTTTGATTGGTTAACAGTCAATTTTTTAAAATGGTTGACTTTTTTGACTAGACAAGAATCCGGCTAAAGAATGGCATCAGTCCCACAGAAATGACATGCGTACATGTGACTCATCAAAAATCGGATGGGCCTACAACAACTGACACGTGTCAACCCATGAAAGGCCACATCACCACATGACGAGTCAAACATTTCATCAAATTCAAATTTAAATCCAAATTCAAATTAAATGCCAAAAATAAGAAAATCAAATATTTTTAATTGGCAAATCCCTTAAATCAAGGGATTCAAATACAGGATTCCAAAATTAAGAGTCCTAGCTTTGCCTATAAATATAAGGTTCTCATTCATTATCAAGGGGTCATGACTGTGAACCAGCCAACCTAGATCTGGAGGCCTCTCGTTCACTTTGGGGGTTTCTTGAGTGGATTGTGGATGATGTTTATCCGTCTCGATTTATCCTTCTCTATTATCCACATTTATCCTTCTCTATTATCCATTCAAGATTGGGTTTTCGAAAAATGATAAGAGTTTGTAAAAAACTGGGAGTCGCCACCTTATTTTTAGGGAACAAGGAAACCACAAAAAAAAAAGAGTTTTATTTTTAATAAAACACTGACTCCATATTTTGGAAAAGCATGGTCTTTGAATCAAAGTTGGATTCGGGGGCAAGGTTACGAAGTGGGAAGGTTCCAAGGAACTCCTTGTAGGCACCTACTTCGTCCTAATTAAAGGTCTCCTAATTACTATTGGGCTTTATCAAAATCTTTTCAAAACAATGCTATTTATCTAATCAACCACAAAATATGAATAATAATATATAATAATAATAATATATAGTACAAAAAGTATACACAATCCTAAGAATCTTAGGAGACTAGAAGTCAACCTAAGATTGGACTTGCGCCCTATTGACTGCCTACGTACCTTATCAATTGCTTGACAAAGATCAAAATCCACGTAGTTCGATTACCCTAGGATTCTCCTATTGTAATGAACTACACTATCATTAGCATTCTATTTCATCCAAGACTCTATCTTCGAGAGTTTTTATTAATTTGAAATCCTTTTTAGAAAATAATTTATCAATTAATAAATTTCCAATGAATTTAAAATTCTTTTTAAAACACAATTCTTATCTAATCACAACTCTTTTCAAAATGGGAATTCTATCCCGAGTTAAATCCTTTCAAAAGGTGGAATTTCATTCCAAATCAAACTCAGAGTGCCAATTTCATTGGGATTTAATTAATTGTAGATTAATTTTGATAAAACATTAATTTTAGAAATTATCTCAAAGATAGGATCCTAAATTCATTAGAATCCTAAATCTAGTGTAATTCTTACAACAAAGAAGAATCCTAAGGGGGATCAAATGATCCCCCTAATCCTAGGGTTTCTAGCTAATCCTAGGTTAGTCTAAATACCTAAAACACTAAGATATGCATGCTGGAAAATTCTGGAAAATAAATAAAAAAATGCATTCAAGTAGGTAAACAATGCATGACAATGTCCTAAATGCAATCTAAGTTAGTTATGAGAACTTGAGCATGTTTCTAAGTTAATTTGGGCCTAAAAAATGAGTTTTAATACACTTTAAAGCTACTTTAAATCCATGGACAGATTTGAAAGTATTCTTGAAGTGTATTTAAAACCCTAAAATAATGAATAAAAATGATGAGAAAATACACTAAATGCAACCTAATAATGACATGCATAAAATACCATAAACTCAAATCATGTTTATTCTAATTAACACAAGGGAAGAGGCTTACCTTTGCATGCTCCCTCGAACACAATTTGTATAGCATTCCAATCAAGACACAATTAAAATAATGATATAAACAAACCTAATCACCAACTATTAATATGCAACCTTTAATTTTTATCCTAGTATGGTAACAATATGCAAATGACTCAAAGAGATGGACTAATATGCTTTCCTAACTAAAAAATAACATGTATAATCCTAACTTCCTAGCATATATTATAGACATGAAATAAATCCCAAATATCTAATCTTAACATGGCATGATCAAAGAAGAGTGGAAGAAAAGAGGGAGAGATATGCATACATATTATAAACTAATTCCTATTATGCATTAAGAAAAAGAAATAACTAATCCCTATTAACCTATCATGCTTACTAACAATGAACTAAATCATATGCATACTAAAGAAATAACAACCTATTCTAGCATAATCACAAAAGAAAAGAAGAAGAAGAAGAAGAAGAAGAAAAAGAAGAGAAGAAATACAAAACTTTAAACAAACTATAAAACTCTACTAACCTTTTTGCTTCCTTCCCTCTTGCTCCAAGCCTTTTCCTCAAGCTCCAAGGACTCCAAGGACCTCAAGGACTTTAAAACTTAAGCTAGAGTGCTATGGGGGAAGCTTGTGCAATTGCTCAAGCCTCTACTCTCCAAGCTAGCTCTCTAAAGCTTATTCTGTGTGTTAAAACTGATTTCAGGGCCCTCTATTTATAGGGAGGCTTGAGTTTGATCAATGGCTGAGTTTAAATCTCTTAGAAATGATCCAAGGGCTCTAAACCAGTTTTCCAAGGTGTTTGAACTCATCCCAAAGTCCCCATGGCCGAACTGGACACATGGCAGGGCTTGGAAGAGTCCTGGCAGGAAAAAAACACTGAAATTTAACAAAATTAGCTAAAAGGATTGACAACCATCCACCTTGGGACGGTTGGCCATCCTTCATGAACGGTTGGCCGTCCCTTGGTGGAGGGTCATCCATCCCCCATGCCATTTTTGCCCTATGTGGGCCTGGCTCAGCCCGTTTCGACCCGGTTTCGGCTTTTTTCGGCTTTTCGGGCCTGTTTTAAGTCCAAATTTGACGATTCAAGCGCCGAAATGATCGTTATTCAATTCTCCATGTTTTAAGTAGTGTTTGAAGTGAAAATGCATTAACTAAGGTCAAAGATTCAAGGAAAAGTCAACCGATTAGCTGTTTAGGGCCTGTCGGGCCCAAATTAGGGTTTTGAAATCTGCTAACCGATTGCTTTCGAAATCATTTCTTCTTCTCGAAACAAGTTTTAAAATGTTTTAGGAAAGTGTTTTGAAGCCTTTGAAGGCTTTGGTTTGATAAAAATATCGAATCCCGGTCACTTCCGGTCGAAACCCTAATCTGGGCTTGAAATGGCCTTTTGAGCCTTAAGAGCCAATCATGAGTCAGAATGCTCTACAGACCTTGCCACTGATCAACTTAGCTACCAAACACACTTTAAATATCTATGCCAAAGCCTCGAGACCATTCAAGACAAGATCGACAGTCATTCAGGGCTTTTGTGATTCAAAGGACAGTACTGCCCTTCAGTCACAAAAGGCCTTATTTTCTATCAAGCCTGGCTCAGAATGCCATGGAATTTTGCAGGGATGTTCCTAGACTCTCTAAAAACTAAATTCAAAAAGAACCGGCTCAATCTGTCCTAAAAACCTACATGCAATAATGACCTCTATCTAATTACCCAAAAGGATAAAACTGGGAACTTAGGGTTTTAACACCCTATTTCATTTCTAAACACAGGCAACCATTCATGACCATACTCATGGTCAAAAATGGATGTCTACAATGACCTTCAACCGGTAAAAGCATTGAAGCTCTGTCAAACTCCAGACCTACAGAAAGCCGAAGGATTGAAGCTCTACCAAACTCCAGACTTTCAACTTTCAAGCATTCTTCAACATTGTGAAAGATTCATCAAGCACGAGAGACAAGTGCCAAGTTTTCCGCCTTTGAAGCCCAGTTTAAGATCAAGTGTGCTCATTACCCTTAAATCAAAGTTCACTACATCCATGTTCGAGATCAAGCTCAAAGCCCTCGAACTCAAATCAAGTCCTTCAATCATTTCAACAAAGGAGTTGTGAAAATCGATTCAAGATCAAGCGCCCAAGCCCTTGAATCAAAGCTCCAAATCTTTGTTCGAGATTAAACCAAACCGCTCTCGGATTCAAACCATCCGCCTCAATCCATGTGTTTAGAGGGAAGCCATCAAAGCCCGATTCAAGATCAAGCTTTCAAGCCCTTAGATCGTCAACCCATCAAAGGAGATCGAATAAGAGGAATTTATTCTTTTGTAAAGAATATACAAGCAGAGAATTGTAACCCATCATTTTTACATAAATTAATAAATTGATAATTTGCACACTTTTATTGTTCGTTTGATTACAGGACACGGAATTTGTGCATACAACTGCATAAAAAAATAACAAGCATAACACCATTTTTTAGTCAAAAAAATAAATGACTAATTGATATAAGGGTGCAAATTAAAGTGTCACAAATCAAAACTATAGAGGGCCAATGTGTTGCGATTAAAATTATATGGGTGCAAAATATATATCGATAATAGTTGAGGGATCAAATTGTAATTTTCTCTTTTAATTTCATAACCAACGTACCCATATTGAATTGGGGCCCGACAATTAAAAAGGGAGTTTTCAAACCCACAGTTTTTGCCTTATTGGGATATCGATGCAATTATGCAAAGCTTTAAAATGAGGCCCCTGCTAATTACCCTTTCTCTCACACACACACACACACACATCAAAACTTTGAAATTATTTGCTAGAATATGTTCTAGTTCTGGTAATCTCACCTTTAAACTGCCATTCAAATTAACATTGGTCTGCTCCATGCCATTTAATCATCAAAGGATGGTAAGTTAAATAAAATCATATGTTAGTCCACTTAATGAATAGTTCTATATATATATATTGCACTGTCCTTTATTTTTTTACAGAATAATCAGAGTGTAAAATTATTGTGCTGCATATGAAGCAGCAACCACTCTACAGAAGTAGGGCTCTGTTAGCATCCTAGAATGAAATTGCAACCATAGCCATTGGACTACTTCTTTCTATGAAAAATTTGGCTCCCATAGAATTACTCTTTTGAAAAGAGGATACTTAAAAGAGTTATGAGCCAAAAAAGTGAATAATCATTAATTTATCGTTTCAAATAAAGAAATGAGATTGCATAATTCAAGTCTTGTTTTAGGTCTCCAAAGCTAAATTTTGGCACCCCAAATGGCATCAAATAGTGCCATTTCCAAATTATAGCACCAAGGTTGTGATAACCCAAAATTTTATCCCATTTTTTTTATACGAATATTTTAAGGATTTTCAAAAAAAAAAAAAAAAAATCGGAATTTACAAAAATGCCCCTCACTATATAAACTACCTTTCCCTTTCTTCCTTCTTCATTTTTTTTCGGTTGAGCAAGGAGAGACCGTGAGAGGGAGAAGCAAGGGAAAGAGAAGAGAGAGGGAAGCCATCGCCGGATTCTTGCCGGAAAATCGCCGGAGTTCAACCCATGATGTGAAGGTAAGTTTTATTTTAAGTCTTGGTTTGGGTTTCCTAAGTTTATTTGTTGTATTTTCGGATTTATGGGTTTTGTAAGTGTGGAGTTGGGTTTTTGAATGTGTATTGAGAATGGGAAGGTATTTAGGAGTTGTATTTGTGTTTGTGTTGGAAGATTTGAGGAGTGTTGTAGGTTTTATAGTTTGAAAGTGAGTTTTGTAAAGTTTGTGGGTTTTTAGGTTTTGAAGCTTGATGAATCTTTGTTGTTGGTTGTTTATTTATGGTTTTGTTGGTAGATCAAGCTTGGTTGGGACTTATTTTTGGTAGATCTAAGGTTTGACGTTGGTATTTTGAAGATTGATTGATGTTTGGTGTGTTTGGATGGTTTTTGGCACTGTTTTCTGTCGTTTCGCGCGCCTGGGGTGATCTCTATCGATAGAGGATGAACCTCTATCAATAGATGTTAGGTTCTGGTCCGGGAAGGTTTTAGCTATCGATAGAACTCAGCATCTATCGAGAGAACTCAGCATCTATCGATAGATGTCCTTTTCTTTCGCTTTTTGGCTTCCAACTTCTTTTGGCCATAACTTTCGCATCCGAACTCCGTTTTGGGCGTTCTTTATATGCTCGGAAAGCTTGTGAAACCTACTTTCTAAATATTTTGGTTTTGAAGTCGAACTCCTTTTGGAAAGAGAAACATTTTATTAAATACCAGATTTGCCCTCGCTTGAGCATTCAATCTTCTTTGACTTATATCTTTCAAATCTCTTGGCGTTCGGCCACGAAATTCGAAGTGTAACATTATCTCATTCTTGGGTTTATGTCATGGGAGGTTTAAGGTCTTTGGTTTGATATTTTGGAGTCTTGAGTCTTTGGGTTGGTGTGTGCGCAGTTTTGGGTGATGGGTCGTTTTACTTTTGAATTATAAGTTGGTTATGCTTCCTAGTAATTCTTTTTCTTGTATTATTTGTTTGTTTCTAGTGTTGGGAGGTTCTTTGGAGAACTATTTGCATTGGGGTGCATTGAGTATTGCATTTGGAGGCTCGTGGAGCCACTACGGGTTGGAAAACACTTTGGTTTTGAGGTAGGGATAAGTAACCTTTTACTTTTGATAATGATATATCTGTTTTACAACTGTTTTGAGAACCATATGAACTCTAAACCCTTTCTTGACGATATGTATCATAAACACTTGTGAACCTTACTGTTTATCACCCTGTCAACTGGATACA
>JAESVK010066096.1:0-10210 GCA_017140935.1 Hamamelis virginiana
ATGAACTGTATTAACGCACAATAAACTGCATGATTGCATAACAATCACACCCCCCAACTTGAGTAATGCTAGTCCTCTAGCATAGTACTTCCTAATTAAAATAACAACAGAGAAACAAATCCAATGTAACAAATGCATGCCTTCTTTCAAAATATCAAGTACAAGAAACTTAACAATTCTCAATCAAACGTTATCAAATCCTGTTATGCTTCACAAAATTGAACTTGAAAAATTTTCAACATGTTCTCGAAACTGAATTGGTTAACTCTTCGACAGAAAAGAATCCCAACCTGAATATTTTTCAATTGAAACGTTATTAGGAAGAGGATTCTTAGTAACAAGATACGCAATAAACGAACCTTATTTACGTAGGAGAATAGAACTGAAATGAAAATAGTTCACATATGCATATAAATCAAAACTTGCAAATTCATATCAATAATAACAGTTATGATCACAAGGGAACAACTAACTTTCATTAAAATCAAAAAGGTCTTACAGCTATGTAATTTATCATGGTATATGAAAAAAATCTGAATAACAAAAGACAAGGATGGACATATATGTGACTTAGGTTCTACCCAGCCATCCTCATGTCAACTATCTAAACATATTAACTAAAATAAATTAACCATCAAATCTATTGTTCAAGAAACATCAGAAAAAGTTCAGTCAAAAATATCAAAGTAGTCTTCAGGTTCCACAGAAGGGTCAACAGCCTCATCTCCTTCAACCACAGTCTCCTCTCGGGCTTGGGGAACTTCGAATGCAGATGGTACATCAGCAGCAGGGGGGTCTTCATGAACAGGAGGAGCAAATTCAGACATGTACTCTTCAGGAATAGGCGGCATAGGGTCAACTCCAAATTTTTCATACAGTGATTGACTCCAAGCCTGCTGATTCATTTGAATCTCCCATTGGATCTCTTGCCGCCTCAAAATCCGTCCAATACTGCGCTGATTTTCCAAGATGTCCGCATGCATGGCAGTGAGCATCACGTGCAATGAAGGAGGAGGAATAATAGGATCTGGCACTGAACTAGAAGATGCACCCCTTGCTCTCAATCCCTGAGATGCCTGTGTGGCTCTAGCAGCTTCCGCTCTAGCACGCGGTCCCAATAACGATGCAGCTGGAGTAATGCCCCCTTCCCCATGTAGATAAAGCTCAGATGAAGTAATCCCTTGGTCAATGCAAATCTGCGTGATCATTTGTGGGAATGGAATCGAGCGAGCAGATTTCGCCGATATGTAGTGACAGATATCTTCAAAAATCCATGCAGCTACATCGATGATGGCATCTCCCATAAACTCGATCAGCAGATTCACTTCATCAATCTTTGAAGCACCCTCAGAACCATGGCAATAAAGATTACAATGAATAATCTTATTCATTGTAGCATACTCTGGATGCATAAAACCTATAGGGAAGGTACTCCCATCATCTTTGGGAGGAGTGGGATTACTGTAAATGATCTCCATTGCTGCCCATATGCTTTTTGGCTCATGGCTGGGATGAGGATACTCAATCTCCGCTGGAGTAGGACGCTCAATCTTGAGGAATTCTGCTATATGGTCCGGGGTGAGCTGAACAACCTTCTTGGAACTCATTTTCGCGGTTATTACTTCCTTTTTCTCTTCTTTCACTGCGACTGTGTAAAAACTCCGAACAATGCCTTGCTTATACCCTTTCCACTTCACCAACCACTGTCCCAACTTCCTTCTATAGATGACACTCAAAACTCGGTCAAAAGTATCAAAAGCTTTTGTTTTCAAGAAACGCTCCGGCTTGAACCCTTTTGACTTTATGAATTCTGCCCAAGTCTGCTTCTTTGGCTTTGGAGCACCTGTATGTTTTGTGGGCTTGTCTTTATGTGAAGTGGGAACGGAACTCAAAACTTTCCGAGGATGGCCAGTAGGGCCAATCTCGCCAATCTCAGGCTCGTGTTCAGATTCTTCTTCTTCCTCATCTGGCATAGATTTCTTTGGAATAAATTCCTCATCCGAGTCTGACTCCGATGAAGAATATTGAAGGACTGCCTTTCCTTTACCCTGCGGTGTTGGTTTGGATTTCTTTAGAGGTGGTTGTCTAACTGACTCGCGAAGGGAAATTCCCTTCTCAGGCTCACGCGGCGGTTGCTTGCTTTTCTGAACAGCTTTGGCTTTTGATTTATTTGATTTCTTGGCCTCTTGATCGGCCTTCTTTTTAGCTTCCTCTTTTGCCTTTGCCTTAGCTTTTTGCTCCGCTCGTTGCCTATCCTCTTCAGCCTGCTTTTCTTTTATGGCTGCCAAGAGTTCCTCAGTTTGCTTAACTCGTGCCATGGTCTGTCCCAAGGTTTTCAAACAATACCAACTTATAAGTTAACATTCAACAGACAATTTTAGCAGCATTTCCCCAGAAAAATGAAGATTTCCATATCACAGAGAATTCCAAATGCATACCCACACAATCAAACCAAATCCATAATCAAAATTCAAATTCAGAAATTCAAATGCACTTAAAGAACTTACCTTTCTTCGTTTGAGACAAAAAAATTGTTCCCACAAGCTTATTTCTTCTTTTTATGCCCTGACAATCTCTCAAAACTCAAGCTTCCAACAATGGAGAGAAAACTGATGTGGGTTTTTAGGGAATGAAGTGTGGGTTTTATAGAAGGATTTCGGTTATAGGGTTATGGAAGAGACGTGGGATTAATGGATGAATGAAGAGGATTTGAAAAGAGGAAGGGTTGGAAGATCAAAAGTCACGCTGGCTGGAATGGTTATGGCAGTGGTGCACGGCCGAGCTTGGGTAGTCGAAGAGGTTGGTGATGGGTGGTAAGGTGGTGGCAAGGTACGTGGGTAGCATGGGAGAGGGAATGGAGCAGTTCGTGGCTTCTCACATAAGCCACGGACTTGAAATTTTATTCAATACAGAGAAATAAGTGGGGCGGTTACTGAAGGGTTTAAAATTTTTACTCAATTATCGATAATTGAGTTTTATAACTATCGATAATTGGCCTGCTCTGCAACAAAATTTGAGATTCTATACCTGGATGATTATCGATAATAAAGAGATCTAATTATCGATAAGTAAAGCCTTCAGGAAATGGTTAAGTCAAAGCTGAGATTCAACTACCGATAATTACAGATGTAATTATCGATAATGGGCCAATTTTTTTTACACATTTTTTTTTTTTTTTACTTAGGGAACAATTCGTTTATCAAAAAGAAGATTGGCAGTACCTTTTCCTGAATGTGCTTCCACTAGCTGCTCTTTTCCTCTTTTGAACTTTCTCTGCCCCATGCAACTGATTACCCAAGTCTGCTCTGATTCATCCCATACTTAGTTTTTTTCAGAGTCACAACTTCAACCGGAATTACCTGATGCCCATGCACAACTTTGATAATCATATGAACAGCATAATCCTCACTTGAACAATCACACCAATACTGATAAAACAAGGCTACCTAGGTATCGAAAAAAATCTGTCAATGAATCACACAACTTCAAAGGGGTTCTAAGGGAAATTTTGACACGAAAGAATTTTAAGCTCGAAGGACTCCAAAGACGGCCTTTAATCATTTCCTAACTCAGTACAATTGTTCCAATATGATCATAATGCATTCACATAAATTATTCAAATTTCGAAAAATATGCATAATGACTGAAAGAGATAAGAACTCACATCAACAATCCACTGTCACAAGCTCTCGCCACTAAGATGAATGGCTCAAATAATATTAAGATTCTCACTCTCTTGAGTAACAAAGTTGAGAATTTAACAAGTTCACAGGTGCACATATGCAGGATCAAAAGCTTCAAATTTGAATTAAGTCAAGCATACTACTAACTTGTGTACTTTGACAATAAAAGGTATGCAATGATTACAAAAGCTTGCAAATATACCATAATATGCACACATCAAGTGATATTTCAAAAAATTTTAAATGGGTCCAAAATTAGCACCAACAGTGCTCTCCCCCCAACTTGAGATCAACAGTGTCCTCAATGTTGAAAGGTAAACCAAAAAGAAAGACCATTAAAACTAAAAGTAGTTACATCTAACTGTAAAAAGGAAAGAAAACACTATCAAAACATATATATAAATATATACAAAACCCAAATGTAAGTAGCGCACACTACTTACCCACCGGATCCTGGTAAACAGGATCAACCAGAAGTTCTTCAGTTACCTCAGAAGAAAAAGTTTCGAGAAAAGGTTTAAGTCGTTGACCATTAACCTTGAAAACATTACCTGACTGAGGGTTAAGAATATCGACAGCTCCATACGGATAGACTTGATGTACAATAAAAGGTCCTGTCCATCTTGACCTTAACTTACCCGGAAATAAATGGAGTCGGGAATTGTACAATAGAACTTTCTGTTGGGGTTCAAAATGTTTCCTCGTAATATTTTTATCATGAAAAGCCTTGAGTTTCTCCCTATACAATCTCGAACTGTCATAGGAATCTCTCCTTATCTCCTCTAACTCATTGATTTGTAACTTTCTGTGCTCGCCAGCTTGGGTCAAATTATAATTCAAATTTTTAATAGCCCAATATGCCTTATGTTCCATTTCAACCGGTAAATGACAAGCTTTGCCATATACTAGACGATAGGAAGACATTCCCAAAACCGTTTTGAAAGCAGTTCGATAAGCTCATAAGGCATCAATGAGCCTTTGTGACCAATCTTTACGGTTGGGATTCACAGTTTTTTCCAAAATATTTTTAATCTCCCTATTAGCTAGTTCAGCTTGTCCATTGGTTTGTGGGTGGTAAGCAGTCGAAACTTTATGTGTAACTCCATATTTCTGCATAAGTTTTGCAAAAGGTTTGTTACAGAAATGGAGTCCACCATCACTTATGATTGCTTTAGGCATTCCAAACCGACTCGGAATATTTTCTTTTAAAAATTTCAAAACAACAGAATGGTCATTAGTCTTGGTTGGAATAGCCTCTACCCACTTGGAAACATAATCAACATCAAGTAAAATATAGAGATTCCCACAGGAAGAAGGAAAAGGACCCATGAAATCAATGCCCCAACAATCAAAAATTTCTAAAATCAAAATGGGAGTCAAAGGCATCATATTTCTACGGGTTATCCCTCCTAATTGTTGGCATCTCTCACAAGACTTACAGAAGTGATATGCATCTTTGAAAAGAGAGGGCCAGTAAAATCCACATTGCAGCACTTTCGCCGATGTCTTCTTAGCAGAAAAGTGTCCTCCACAAGCTTCGGAATGGAAAAATGATAAGATTGATTTTTGTTCATTCTCTGGAATACACCTGCGAATAATCTGATCAGCACAGCATTTAAACAGATAAGGGTCATCAAAGAAAAAGTATTTAACTACAGATAAGAACTTTTTCTTGTCTTGGGAATTCCAATCAGTTGGAATTTGTTCTGTCACAAGGTAGTTAATAATGTCAGCAAACCAGGGACAAGTAACAAGAGCAAACAATTGCTCATCAGGGAAAGTTTCAGAAATAGGTTGAGTTTCAAAAGAATCGTCAAAGATGATTCGCGACAAATGGTCGACCACCACATTCTCTACTCCTTTTTTATCTTTGATGATAAGGTTAAATTCTTGGAGGAGAAGGATCCACCTGATTAATCTTGCCTTAGCATCCTGCTTAGTGAACAGATATTTTAAAGCCAAATGATCAGTAAAGACTACAATAGGAGTTCCTATCACGTATGACCTAAATTTGTCTAATGCAAATATTACTGCCAATAGTTCCTTTTCAGTTGTGGTATAATTCATTTGTGCATCATTTAAGGTTCTACTGGCATAGTAAATAACATGTGGCTTACCATCTTTGCGTTGCCCTAGCACTGCCCCTATAGCATAATCACTTGCATCACACATCAATTCAAAGGACAGGTTCCAATCGGGGGATTGCATAATTGGAGGAGAAATCAAAGATTCTTTTAATTTTGTAAAAGCTCCCTCACAATCAGTATTCCAATCGAATGGAATATCTTTAGAAAGAAGACGGCACAATGGTCGTGCAATTGCACTAAAATCTTTAATAAACTGTCTATAAAAACCTGCATGCCCTAGAAAAGATCGGATGTCTTTAACACTTTTAGGGGAAGGTAGCTTATCAATTAACTCAATTTTTGCCTTATCTACTTCAATGCCCCTTTTGGACACAATGTGTCCTAGGACAATTCTCTGATCTACCATAAAATGGCATTTTTCCCAATTCAAAACAAGATTCTTTTCTTTACAACGGAGCAAAACCTTTTCAAGATTAGTCAAATAGTCCTCAAGAGAATCACCAAAAACTGAAAAATCGTCCATAAATACCTCGACGATCTTCTCTACCATGTCACTGAATATTCCCATCATACATCTTTGGAATGTACCTGGAGCATTACATAGGCCAAATGGCATGTTCTTGAATGCAAAGGTTCCAAATGGACAAGTGAAAGTTGTTTTATCCTGGTCTTCCATAGCAACTTCAATTTGATTATAACCGGAGTATCCATCTAAGAAACAATAATAAGCATGCCCTGCCACTCGTTCCAAGATTTGATCAATGAAAGGGAGTGGAAAATGATCCTTCCTAGTGGCCTCATTCAACTTCATATAATCTATACACACATGCCACCCAGTGGTGGTGCGTGTAGCAATTGAGTCCCCCTTTTCATTAGTCACTACAGTTACTTCAGATTTCTTAGGAACAACATGAATTGGACTTACCCAATTGCTGTCAGCAATTGGATAAATAATGCTCACATCCAATCATTTTAACAATTCCCTCCTAACAACATCCTTCATGATGTGATTAAGATGTCTCGGAGGCTGGCGAGTGGTTTTAACATTTTCCTCAAAATTTATAAAATGGATGCATACAGTAGGGTTTATTCCTATAAGATCTGCAATAGACCAGCCTAAAGCAGTTCTATGTTTTCTTAGCACCTCTAACAATTTGATTTCTTGGTCAGTCTTCAAGTGAGAAGAGATAACCACAGGAAAAGTTTCATTTTCTCCTAAGAAGGCATATTTCAAGTCAACTGGTAGAGTCTTCAACTCTAGCACTGGTGGTTCAACAGAAGATGGTAATAATTTCTTTTCTGATGGAGGTAATTCCTCAAAACGAGGTATCCAACCATTCACCTCCATCACTTCTTCATGATTTAAAACAAATAAATTAGAATTTACCTTATCTTTCATACTTACCTCACAACCCTGATTTTTTACCAGATCATCACTCCCATCTTCAGAATTCAATTCAGAAAGAAGTTCCAAGTGTTCTTGAACAACTGTATCGATCAAGTTTACTTGTTGATTATCCTCAGCATCATCATTTTCCTCCATTTGCCTACACACATTGAAAATATTTAAGTTAACTCTCATATTTCCAAAAGAGATTTGCATAACACCATTTTTACAATGAATAATGGCATTAGAAGTAGCCAAAAATGGTCGCCCTAGGATTATTGGGATTTGAGTCCCTGAGTCTGGTACAGGCTGAGTTTCTAACACAATGAAATCCATAGGGAAATAGAAGTTATTGACTTGCACTATAACATCCTTTACAATCCCTTTAGGCCGTTTCACACTTCGGTCTGCTAATTGGAGATTGATCGAGGTTGGTTGCAACTCCCCTAAATCCAATTGTTGATACACATGATATGGAATTAGGTTCACACTTGCTCCAAAATCGATAAGTGCATGCTCAATTTTATGTTCTCCCATAACAATTGGAATTGTAGGGCACCCTGGGTCTTTAAGCTTAGGTGGAGTATTGGCTTTCAAGATAGAACTAGCCATCTCAGTCATGAAAGCATCCTTAGGAACATTTGTTTTTCTCTTTTGAGTGCATAAATCTTTTAAAATTTTTGCATAAACTGGCACTCTTTTGATAGCTTCTAACAATGGAAAATTGATTTTTACTTCCTTAAACATGTCCAAAATCTCAGTATTATCAGTAGGTTTCTTGAACTTTTTAAGCCTTTGAGGAAAAGGTGCAGGAGGAGTATAAAGTTTTTCATCAACCTTTTCGGATTCTTTTTCCTCCTCATGTTCCTTCAAAGTTTGATGTCCAATTTCAGGTAAATCGTTTTGTATCTCATCCCCCATCTTCTGTGGACTAGAATCCAAAACAATTTCATTTTGAATTTATCAACTGTTTTACCACTCCTTAGAGTGGTGACTGCCTGAACTTGTTCAACATTTCCCTCGCTAGAACCTACTGATTCAACATTATTATGTCCCTTAGGTGCTTGGAAGGTTGAGTAGGAAACTTACCTTTCTCCTGCTGCAGAGTACCTACAGAAGTGTTAAGTTTAGAAACCTGCATCTTCAACTCATTGACAGAATTACGAAGGTCAGTATTAGAAACATTCTGACTTTGAATAAATTGAGTAACAATATCTTCCAAGTTTCTTTTGTGTGTAGGTTGATAAACAGATGGATTTATCTGATTTTGCTGAGGAGCAAAATTTGCTTGGTTCTGAGATGGTGCAAAGTTAGCATTTGGGTTTTGAGGAAACCCTTGTGCTTGAGGTTGGTAATTTAGAGCATTACCTGGATGAGTCTGGAATTGCCCTTGGGGGTAATATCCTTGCTGTTGTTGCTGCTGTGGATGGAACTGCTGTGAATTCCCTTGTGAAGGACCTGCATTTTCATTTCTCCATTTGAAATTTGGATGATTTCTCCAGTTTGAATTGTAAGTCTCTCCATAAGGAACATTTGAAACTTTCTGTTGTGATCCTTAGTAAATGGCATTTACACTGGCTTGGTCATTACAAGACTCTTTGAAAGTAGGATACGAGGGACAATCATCAATTGAATGCCCTTGTATATTACACAAATTACAGAACTCAGCTTCCTTAGAAACAGGTAATGTAGAAACTTCATTTACCTTTTTCATTTCCAAGGCTTCTACTTTCTTTATCAATTGAGCTAATCTAGCCTGAGTCTCATCTGGTTCTTTTACAGTAAATTTACCACTAGCTGTTGGGGTTCGAGACATTTCTGGGATAGTGTTAACTTCCCAATCACGTGCTCGTGCAGAAATGAAATCCAAATGATCCCAAGCCTCGTCAGGACTCTTTTCGAAAAACATGCCATTACTCATCATTTGAATAAACATTTTGGTATCCGAAGATAAACCTTGATGAAAATAATTTATGAGTTGGCTTAAATCCATGCCATGATGAGGAATTGCATAAGTTAAACTTTTGAATCGTTCCCAAGTTTTAGCAAAAGATTCATTGGTTTTCTGTGTAAAACATTGTAATGCCTTCATTAAAGCATTAGTCCTCTATGGTGGGAAAAATTTATCAAAATATTGTTGTTGCAATTGAGTCCATGAGAAAATAGTGTTCTCCCTAAGATACATCAACCATTTCTTAGCTAAGTCTCTAAGAGAGAAAGAAAACATCCTCAAACAAATTATATCGTATGGTGTGCCAGTATACAACATTGTACCACATGCTTCTTCAAAGTCATGCATGAACTCATATGGATCCTCTGACTCAAACCTATGGTACAGGGGTAGGAGTCTCACCATATCAGGTTTTATAGGAAATTCTACTGCGTCACGAGGTGGCACGATACAACTAGGCAGAGAGTATCTCTGAGGGTGAAGAGTTTCTCTAAGAGTTCTTCGCTGAGGGGCCAATGGTTGATGTAAGGCTTGGTACTGAGGGTATTGATTATGAACTACCCTACCCACAACCTGAGGTGGCACATTAAAATTCTGACCATTGGTAGCTTGATTTTGCCCACTACCTATACCAGTATTATTTCCAATTCCACTTCCACTTCCCTCAGCATTTTGAGAATTGATAACTTGTTCAGGATCAAAGTGAGGGTTCTCCATATGGGGAAATTCCATTGGGAACGATTTAAGTGTGCTACTTACAGAAAAATTAGAACTTATATTTACTGAGTCCTCTTGATTAACTCTTACAAGTCTATTGAATTCGTCTCGAATCCAATTGGACATGCACGAATTAAGAAGAAGCACTCTGATGATAATTACAATAGTTAAACAACTATCAAGTGAAGAAACTTACCGGACTTGCAATGAAATTGAAAGCTACCTCTAGCTATTTCAGAATTGACTGCTTCTCAATTGTTGCCAATCCCCGACAACGGCGCCAAAAATGCTTGCGCGTATAAAGTGTAATTCAATCTCAAGCGTAGGATCTACCGTTACAAGCATAATATTTCATGGAGTCCCATGGTTGTGTCCACAGAGATAA
>JAESVK010066102.1:0-11429 GCA_017140935.1 Hamamelis virginiana
ATCACCTTCCATTACCTTCCCACCATCTCTTCCCTTCTTGATCCTCTCTCTCCTTCCAACCAACCATTCCTATCCTACCAAATCCCTCGCCTCAACAATCCCAACCTTCACCAAGCACTCCTCTCTCTCTCCCAATCCATAAACCTCAAAGCCTTTGTCATCGATTTCTTCTGTAACGCCGCCTTCAAAATCTCCACAAAACTCAACATCTCTACTTACTATTTCTTCACTACGTGCCTATCTGTTTCCCTTTACCTCCCTACGGTTCATCGAAATACTACTAAAAGTTTGAAAGATTTGAACGTAGAGTTTGATATCCCTGGCTCACCACCCATCTCAACCTTAGACTTGCCACTGGGTCTGCTTGATCGAAGTAGTAAGATCTATGAAAGTTTCTTAGAGACTGCTAACTCTATGCCTAAATCAGCTGGAATCATTATAAACACGTTTGAAATGCTGGAGGAGAGAGCTATCAGAGCGATATCCGACGGTCTCTGTGTTACCGACGGACCTACTCCACCGATATGCTGTATCGGGCCATTGATCTCAACCGATGATCAAGGTGGTGGTGGTGGTGGTGGTAAACACGAGTGTTTGAGTTGGCTTGACTCGCAACCGAGTCAAAGCGTTGTGTTTCTGAGTTTCGGCAGCATGGGGTTGTTCTCGGCAGATCAGTTGAAGGAAATGGCTACTGGGTTGGAAAGAAGTGGAGTGAGGTTTTTGTGGGTGGTGCGTAAACCGCCTACAGATGGTGAAACCGGGCGCAATTTAGCAATTGTGGAGCCAAGCTTGGACTCGTTGTTGCCGGAAGGATTCTCGGGTAGAACAAAGAATAGGGGAAATGTGGTGAGATCGTGGGTCCCACAAGTTGCTGTACTGAGTCATGACTCGGTGGGTGGGTTCGTTACTCATTGCGGGTGGAACTCGGTTCTGGAATCGGTGTGCGCCGGGGTGCCTATGGTGGCGTGGCCCCTTTATGCTGAACAAAAGATGAATAGGGTGGTTTTGGTGGAAGAAATGAAGGTAGCTTTGAAACTGAGAGAATCGGAAAATGGGTTCGTGAGTGCTACTGAGTTGGAGGAACGAGTGAGAGAGTTGATGGAATCGGAGAAAGGAAAGGTGATTCGAGACCGAGTCATGGCTTTGAGGGATGGTGCAAAAGCAGCAATAAGTGAAGGTGGGACCTCTCGAGTTGATTTGAGCAAGTTGGCCGAGTTATTGAAAGGAGGTTGAATGGCTGAATATTTTTATTAAGTGTTTTCTTTTCTTGTCTTTAGTTTTTTCCACTGATTTTACGAAAGACTTGAATTCAAATTTTGTCTTTATTAAACTTTAGATCCAAGTGAGTTCCACTCTTAAAGAAGCAGTAAAAATAAATTAAAAGAAATGTGAAAAGAATAATATTTTTCATATGTGGGAAACTTTTCCCGGTTTTCATAGGTTCCGGTTCCTAGTTCCATACCTCATAAATGAGATTATTGACTCATTTATTGTCCCATTCCCCAATAACAGCTAACTACAGACTCTACTTATGTGTATATATCTTATAGAAGGGAAAAAAAAAAATCAAGTATTCCTCAAATAAAAATATCAACTGCATTTGTATTTTATTTAGTATTTATCTCTCTCTCTCTCAGAGTGAGTGAGAGAGAGAGAGAGCGCAATGGAATAATAGTCCTGTACCCGCCAGTCATGGGCCACTTGATCTCAATGGCAGATGGCTCAATCAACTGGTATCATCGCAAACGCGTTTGACTCTTTTTGAAAAGATATATTCATTAAACCAAAGGAAAATACAAAACATATGATTAGATAGTTTAATTGAGGGCAGGACTAATCCTTCCGGCATAGCAGAAGTCTCCCAAATGCCAGAAAACATGTTTCTATGTGCCCATTGCCCAATTAGCAACCTTATGAGCTAAGACATTGTCTTCCCTAGAACATTTTTTACAACCAATAAACAAGGATTTATATCATTTATCAACATAATCTGGTTTCTGTACTAATATGGCAGATGGCCAGACACCAGAAGAAAGACTATGGATGATGATGGCAGCATTCAAAAATACTATCACCTTGGCATTTTGCATTCTCTCTTTCCATTATAACGCTAGATTAATTCCTACTGCTTGTCCTACTGCTTCGGCTGCAAGAGCTGAATCTCCAGGTCAGTAATCTGAAGAGCATGCCATGATATTCCCTTCATGGTTCGTGAGAATAGCTCCACTAGCCACTGTCGAACCTTTAGGATCAAAGGCTCTATCGCAAAAAACCTTCCAATACTGCTGCCCTTCAGTGCTGTACAAAAAGTAATAAAAAAACTAATTTTCTTCCCCATGGCCTATTGGCCGTGGCAACGTTCCTGCAGATACAGATTGAGTATATAAGTAATAGTCTGAAAGCAGCCTATTCGATAATCTCAAAAATGTGTCCACAGAATTGCTCTCATTTCGGAAAATTATTCTGCTTTTGAAATTCCAAATAGCCAAATGACAATACATTTCATCTCCAAAATATAGCAAGCATCATGTATATTAGGAGAGGCAAATTCATCATTAAACAACCAGTTATAAATAGAAAGTCCAGCATATTCCTGTAGCTTGAAAGCTAGCGGAGATACAAACCAAAACCTGCAAATATGGACAGTCCAAAAATAAACCTTCAACTGTTTCCTCATGATTATGACAAAGGGGGCACACTGTCTCCACCCTCATGCCCTTTCTGCGAAGATTAGTTGAAGCTGGGAGTGCCTTATGGAGGCATTTCCAAATAAAAGATTTGATCTTGGGGTTAAGATTGGCTTTCCAAATCAGTTTCCAATATTTTTTTGTCACATTTCCATTTGATGAAGATGGTCTATCAGACTTGTGATTCCTGGTGTCATTTATAATGTGATAACCAGAGTTGATAGAATAATCACCATTAGTATTAAAATGCCAAATCAATTTATCAGTACTACTAATATGGCTCAGAGGAATACTCACAATATGATCAACCATAACAGTTGGAAGCCAATTGAGGAGAATGTTTCTTTTCCAAACTCTTTCATTTGGATTAATCACATCACTTACCAGATTAAAGGGACAATCTATAGGCTTTATCATGTTAATTAATTTGGAAGTTTGAGGATTCTGGCTGGGATCCAGGGATCCTTCCAAAAGTCTATAGAATTTCCATTTCCCACAATCCATCCACAGCCCTTTCTTAACGTTTCTCTTCCCTTATGCTGTGTTTGGTAGGAGGGAAAAGTGGGAGGAGGGAAAGGGGAGGAGGGAAAAGTGGAGGGAAGTGTAAATTTGGGTGTGTTTGGTATGGGGGGAAGGGAAAAGGGGAGGGAAAAGTGGAAGGAAAAGGGGAGGGATTTTGAGCCTCTTCTCATCCGCCCAAAGTTGGGCGGAAAAGTGGAGGGATTTATGTTTTATGGGATGAAATGACTTTTTTGCCCTTTAAACATTTTGAAAACCTACAATTGCCCCCCTTTATTCTCCAAGCAAGCACCTATACATATATGCCCACGCCCACTGTTTTATATATATATATACACACACACATGTGCGCGCGCACACGTGAAGGCTTCCAAATTATTTTTAATATTTTTATAAATTATTGAAAGCATTTAAAATATATTTGAATATGAGAGGATAAAATTGTAATTCAATACAATATATCATTTCCCTCCCCCTTGTTTACCAAACACATGGAAGGAAGGAAACCACTTTTCCATCCATCATACCAAACACACAGGAAGGAAAAATGGTTTCCCTCCCCTGAGGAAGGAAAGCCCATCCCTCCTATTTTCCTTCCTTCCACTTTTCCATCCCTTCTACCAAACGGAGCATTAAGGATACTTTTCCAAGCCCAGGAGTCCTGCTTTTTAGGGTTTACATCCCAAAAGGAGGAAGATGATAAATACATATGGTTTAATATCTTGTTGCAAAGTGGAGTAGGATTATTTAAAAGAGACCAACCCAGCTTGCACAGAAGGGCTATGTAAAACACGTTTGACTCGCTAGAACAAGGAGCAGTTCAAGCAATTTCGGATGGACTTTGTGTTTCGGATAGTCCAGCACCACCAATTTTTTGCTTAATTTGGACCGTTTATATTTTTAAATTAGCAAATAATTGCTTTCTATCCAAAAAAAAAAATGAAAATCGAACGTGAGATCCAGTCTTTCTATCTCTCTCTCAAATTTTAGTTTTATATTTTTTAAGATAATCTTACTGTTTTTCTTATATAAAAATAAAGAATGTATATTTTTAACTTAATAATATTTTAAAATTAGCAATTAATTGCTTTGCATCCAAATTTTAAAAAAAAAAATAAAAAAAATTAAAAAAATTAAAAAAATTAAAAAATGAAAGTGAGATGTGGTCTCTCTTAAATTTTACATTTTTACTTTTATTATTTAGTTTATCACTGTAACTTTAAATTTAACTGAAACTTTAAATTATTTTATATTCAAATGATAGTTTCTTAATTTTTTTTATATGAATTCAGATTTCGAATTTTCTTAAATTATCATTTAAGAAAAACCTTCATTTGATATTAATCCAGGAATACAAATCACCAACAACATCCGATTATCTCTCAAAAATGGTGAACATGTTTTTACTTTTTAGTGGGAGCATGAGAGTACATAATTATGAGGTGCATTTTAAGAATCTAAAAATTGAGGACAGAAACATCTATTCGCTTTTTATATATATATATATATATATATATATATATATATATATATATATTTTTTTTTTGGATAAGCAAGAATTTATTAATCCAAAGCGGACAGAGCCCGAAAGAACAAAGAAATGAACCAAAGGCCACAAAAACTTAAGGAAAAAAGGACAGCACCTCCCCTAAAACAGGGACAAAACAGAGAACACCTGCCTAAAAAACCAACCAGAAACAAACCCAAGAGATACACAAGCCTCAACTTGGGTTTGGATATATCGACAGGCATCTGGATCCTCTACTTGGGTTTGGATATGCTTGGGTGATGTGGCATGATCTGAATGGTCTGTTTTTCACTTGGGTAATGTGCAGACTATCCAGATCATGCCACATCACCCATGCATCAAGCAAAGTTTGGATCAAGTAAGCGTCTCCGTGCATGAGCGCCGGCTCAAATTCACATGCAAAGTTTTATGAATGATCCGGATGCTTGCCCCCTTCCCCTTGCCTGGAATAATGTTTGGTAATTTTTTGTTTGAGTATATTATTTTGAAAATTAATATGGGGGCACGTGGCTGGGAACCGTGTCACCTTAATCATGCTTTACTTTAACAACCTCTCTTAGTTACTCTGATTAACCAAAACAAAAAATAAAATAATTATCCAAACGACACCCGCAATAATTTTTAAAAAATTTAATTTTTTATATCCGCACAATGCCATTTTATATTTCTTAGAAATTTCACTTAAATATTTATTCTACTAAAATTTTCAATTCCAATTAGAGCATGGATATGCTATACGACTTGTCATTTTCTATATTTGACATTGGCACCTAAATAACTTACTTTAATAGAAGTGTTATTTGACGTGCCAAATTTTGGGAACGGCACCCGTTGGTGCCAAATTGGACACGGCCAATGGCACCCCCCATTTGTGACATTATATACTTTATCTTTAAAAAGTTGGGAAATGCCAAAATTTAGCATTAATGCATTAGAGCATATAGGTGCCAAAATTTGGCATGGATGGAAATAGGGGTGCCAAATTTTGTGTTTGGCACATCGAATGGCTTGAATGCATTGGAAATACTCTTAGTGCACGGGACATTCTAATAATACAATATATATTTTTTTTTCCCTTACTAATACAACATCCTTTTTCTTTTGAGGTAGATGTAAATTTCAAGCCATACAATGCATTTCAACCATCGCGAATACATTAACTAATGAGTTGAAATTTTTTACGATTGAATCTGCATGAACGAAAGTATTTGCTGACTGGAATTACGTATTTCATTATGAAGCACATAAAACGTAGCACTTAGATGAGTGGCCTATGAATCTAGCATAAAATGAAATTCAAAGTAGCCTGAGGCAGCTAGATTAGTAACTGAACGAACACTTGAAGATTGAATTTATTAATCCTTCGAATCTCGGTTGTCCAAACTTAAATTTTGAATATTGTTAATAACTACTTTTGCTAGATTAGTAACTACTTTTGCTGATGCGTACCACTCTATTTCTATTCTACGTTCGAGGTCAATCATTGAATAACCTGTATTTGATGAATTTCAATTTGGTTCTGAGTAATTTCCACCATCACAAATGGTTGATTGGTCCTCTTTAGACGATATTCATTTCAAATGAAACATTTACTTTTTTAAAATTTGAAGATTTTTTGTTATAGCTTAGTATATTTCAATGTATACATTAGTCTTGAAGTAAGTGTTTTTGTATTTTTTTTTTTTTATAATAAAAACTGCTATATATTTAGGGTTTAGAAGTTTAAGGGTTGAAAATCGAATTTAGGGTTCAGAGTTCAAGATTTAAGAGTTTAAGGATCCAGATTTGGGATTACGTTTAAGGGTTAAGGGTTTAGGGTTGATGACATTTGGGCGAGTCGAGCCTGTGAATAGTTTATCCTTTGTCATGTCGAATCTTGGGTCAGGCCCTTATAAAAGCTGAAGGCTTTGTTTAAAGTCATTGCAAGCCGCTAGCACTATGCTTCCAACGCATAGCTCCAAGTTATCATTGCTGGAGACGAACGGAGTACGTCTTTAATCAAGTGTCTGGTGCGTTGAAAAGTTGCATCACTCCGGTTAGAGAGTCTGGAAGATTTTTGGGATTTATGTTCTTGCGCAATGATCCCGAGGCTTGGGCTTTGGCTCCGTAGGCTGAGTTTTTTAGTGTGGTGATTCGGATCCCGAGCCACGAGACAAGTGGGCCTCTAAGGCCGGCCTTTTACAGTGTTGGGCCGATATATTGGTTTTCGGAGTTGGTGGACTCGAGGTTGTCCTAATGGGCCTCCCAAGTCAGCATTTTCAGGTGCTCGTGGAGTTTTATCTCTGGTCATATTTTGGAACAACTCATTGTGAAAATATGCAACTTATTTGTTCTTCAAAAAATCACATTTTTATTTTTTTAAGTCAGTTATAATAGAATGACTGCATAAGATTATGCAAGGTCGGCTCCATATCTTCAATTTTAGAAGACAGTTCGTAAAACTGACCGTTGGATTAGATGTTCCCCCTCTGTATGTCATGCCTGCAAAAAATCGCAGTGATCCGACGGTTGGCTTTTGAAATAACTGACGTTAAGAAAAATGATGATTTTTTCAAGAAAAAATAAGTTGCATATTTTCACAATGGCATATTTCAAAAACCAACCGTCGGATCACTGTGAGTTTTTGCAGGCATGACATACAGAAGGGAAGCATCTAATCCAACGGTCAGTTTTACGAACTGTCTTCTAAAATTGGAGATATGGAGCCGACCTTGCATAACCTTATGCAAGGCCGGCCTTATAATAGAATGACTGTATATATATAATGGATCTCACTTGTGAGGATCCGGCAGGGAGAAGACTTCGACTGGAGAACACCGGTATGGTGCCTGCCTATAAGATCTTGACGGTCAAGTTAGTCACAGGAGCTAATAGACAAAAATCAAATAAGATCAAAAGGGGTGTGTGAACATACATTTCTTTTTTCGAGTTGAGTTCTTATGTCGGCTTTTGGAAAAGTCTGCCATTTGTATGGGGAGATCACCTTTAAGGTTAGCCACCCTATCTGTCTTCTTACCTCTAATCACATTTAATGCTAGGCGTGAATAGTTTGGTCGGCTATTTATGGATGGCCTTACCAGGTAATCATTTCGTACTTTTCCCATACTTATGTTAGATGTCAGATGTACTTTGTGATCATGAGAAAGTACATAAAGGACTCTGATAAACCGCGCCAGTGTCAGATGTACAGATCGGAGTACGTTGCTTTGTTGCAATCGGGTGATGTGAAGGGGATCCCCTATCAGATGGGACATACGCTCGATCTTCTGATCACGTCATCCGGTTTATTGTCAATGTGTCCCGATCTGATATCTACCTTAAACTCTAAACCCAATCCATCACCCATTTATCCCGTAACCCGACCTGCTTAAGTTCTACCCGACCAGCCACGTATCGCTTTCCAAGACGTAGTCAGGTTTTACCCTCTTTAATATATATACACTAGCATAAATTTCGAGTGATGTTCGGGGTAAAAATAATAGTAGAATATTAAAAAATATACATATTTAATAAAAAGTTTGATCTATTTTAATGTGAATATTACTTAATAAATAATTTTTTAAACCTCGGCATTGTTGAGTGTGAAAATAATAGTGGAACATTAAGGAATTTATTGAAAAATATAAATATTTTAGCAAAAAATTTGATTAATTTTAATTAATATAAATATTTATCAAAAAATTTGATCAGTTTTAACCCCCAGGGATTGGCGAAAACACCCATAAATACCGTCCATTATGATAGTCAAGATGTCAAGAAAATACACTTAAGTACTTTATAAGGATTCTTTCATATTATCTAAAAAAAGGCTTCTATATGAGTTAAGATGTCCAAGTTAAGCGTATGTGTAATATATATATATATATATATATATAGACACACACACGACATGAAGTACCTTCTATATACCTAGTTTTAATGAGGTGAGTTTGCATGGCTCCAAACTAATTTTTAATGATGTACGAGATTACTCGCAAACTTCAACATCCAATAATCATGGTATCAAGAATATTTTTTATGGGACATGTTCTTTAGCTGGGTAGCCTTGTGTAGATAACGTACACTCCATATGTTGTTATTGAAAAAAACATAAATGGAAGTTTTAATTCTTGTTGCTACATCATTTTAGTTAGTATACCTAACCTACACAACCTTTTTCTTAGTTATAGCATTATTAATAGATAATTTTTCCTCAATATTCCCATAGTTTCTAAAAAGGAAAATTTCTTCGTCCTTACTTTTTGACCTCCCTCTTTGTCCTTCCTAGTGTATATGACTAACTTGGAACAGCTATTTCAAGAAACCGACTGTTGGATTTGATGTTCTACTTATACTTATCATGAATGCAAAAAATCACATTGATCTGATGGTCGGTTTTGCAATTTTGAAAAAAATTGTAAACAATAATGAAATTTTTGTGAAAACCCGTCATAGTATATTTTTTGAAATGCTGACTATTGGATCAATGTGATTTTTTGCATTCATGATATATATAAGTGGAGCATCAAATCCAACGGTCAATTTCTCGAAATAGCTGTTCCAGGTTGGTCAGATGCATTATGAAGGACAAAAAGGGGGGACGAATAGAATCATCATTCTAAAAATTCCCTACATAAACCCATATTTTAAGAATTTCCCTCCATGCACCTACTTACACTTAATTGGTCATTTTTGCCCTCATAAACGGTCAAATTATGTGGGAAATGTGCCAAATTTTTTCTTACAATTCCCAATATTATGTATAATCCCCAATTTATTGAGTAATCCCCAATCCCCCAAATAATGAATAATCCCCAAAATAAGACATAATCCCCAATCCCCAAAATAATGAATAATTCTCAATTTTGACGATAATACTCAATGCCCATTTTGTTAAACAATTCTCAACTTTGCTAACAATCCCCCAAATTGTTGCTTACTTTTTTATATCAAATCAAAACCTTACATATCCCATCAAATCCAAAAAATGTGTTGAATACCCTAAGGCATAATTGGCCAAAAGTCCCACTTTAGAGATGTTTACTGCTTAAAGTCCACCCAAATTTTTTTTAGCGTAAAAAGTCCTCATTAGAAAAGTTTTAATTGCTAATGTCCCCTTTTTCTAAAATCTAATTATTTTATGGACAAAATTGCCCTTATCCCCAACACAGCTTGACGCCCTCCTATTCCTCTTTCTCCAACTACGCCGTCTAAACCAAATCCCAAGCATGGAGTGATTCATCAGGATTTAAAGCAAGGGAACTTTTTGTTTGCGAACAAGAAGGAGAATATGTGATTCATGGAGTGCAGCGGTCACCAAAGTTGCAGCGGTGCATGTGCAAACTTCTCGCATTGGTCACCGGAGTTGCAGTAGCGCTGTTGCTCTAGTTGATGGAGTTAATGGTGATAGAGTAGCAGGGGAGAAGCCGATCTGCAGTTGAAACAGTGGCTTCATCGCACAGTGGCTGGGATGCGGCTGATCCTGTCGATGTGATCGGAATATCTTGTGATCAGACGGTTCGTTGGTGTTGCAGGCAACATGACAAGCCTAAGTAGATCGTGCCTCCAGCAGATCTTAGATCAGTTGTCGTGATCTTCAATAATTGCAGACACTAAAAATGGCAATGGCGCCACGCAGGAGCGGAGCCAGGATTTTGTTCTTCGGGTGCCAAAATTTAAAAATGAAAATTTTAAAAGTTAGGCATGGAAAGTATATTAAGATTTTAGACTAAGTTTTCTCTAGAAAAATAAAATTAGTATTTTTTTTTGGTACAATAAAAACTAATATCTATTTAGGTTTAATAAAATATAGACAAAATAAAATTAATTTTTTGTTTGATTGATGAGAAAATTGAGGAAAAAGAAAGAGATTATTTGGGAAGGGAATGACATTTTTGTCCAATTCATACCAAAATGACTTTTGGCATAAAAAATCTTTTGAGGAGATTTTTAGTATGAAAATCTTATAAAGAATGACCTTTGGCCAAATTCCCCATACCCTAAATCATACATAATTCCCAAATTAATTCATGATCCTTAATCCCCATATTAAACCATAATCCCCAAATTAACACAAAATCCCTAATACGGAATTTTTGTTCATAATCCTCCCAAAAAAGTGTATAATCTCTAATTTCCATTATTTTTTTTAAAAAAATTTATATTGTTATATAATCATTGCATAATTAATGTGATTTGACATTACTAAAATTGGGGATTATATTCTAAATAGGGGATTATATGCAATTTGGGAGATTGAGGATTATTCACAAAATTGAAATTTCAATGTAAAGGTAGGAATTATATTATGTGAAGGATATTTTGGTCCAAAAAAAAAATATTTTGATAAATTCTAAAAATATGGATACGTATAGAAAATTTTTGCAAATTATAGATGATAAAAATTCCCCTTATTAATAATGGACTGTCATTTTCTATCTAAACTGGCAGAGTTTACGCGGAGCATTTATGGCCATAAAATTATCAATCAGCTGGTTGAATGAATCACGCGGAGTAATTGTGGCCATAAGAGTTGCCTGCTATATACACATCCACGTCAATTTTATGCACATTTCACTCCACTTCCCTAATAAGTAAGCAAACGTTTGGTTTAGCTAAAGAAAGTACGAAGTGAATAGAAAATTATGAGATATTGATTGTTGAATTATATATTTTTTTCATAGATCTCGTGCATGCAAATTCTAATTCAATGTCAA
>JAESVK010066104.1:0-14421 GCA_017140935.1 Hamamelis virginiana
TTTATCGAGAATGTAAAAGCTTTTGTTGTCTTGAAGGAAAAATACACTTAGTAACTAATGATGCATCAGAAAAACAGCGATATTTACTGACATCAAATTCAGATGAAGCAAAATCATTTAAGACATACATTAGATCATATAATAATTCTTTTGCATTCACATTTATCGGAGTCAACTATGACAAAGAACTTAGTAGAAGAACTAATGGAATTTACACATTTAGAGTTCAGGGACAAGTTTATCACTACATAAATCAACTCCTTCCTACAGCCCAAATCCCATCATACCTTCAGTTATATTTTTATGATACTGAACATGAACTCGAAAATAGACTATTTCACTCAAATCAGTTCACTCCAACAATTGTCCAGCTCCTTACTCATATGCTTTAGAACAATCCGTATGCAATATTTTTTTGTAGCCTCTCAGAAATTTCTACTCTTGAAGATCATAGCATCATTATTCACTCAACTCCAAAAACAGATCAGCGAGTCTACAATAGTCCAACAGTATCTCAGGTCGCAGCCATATGGACAGAATCTAATCATGAGGAGATTTCTAATCATCGTGACATTATTGTTCATGGACATCAGAATAACAAATATCATGTTAAATACTTTTATGGTTGCTATGACCCTCTTCAATATCCAATTTTATTTCCATTGGGTGAAATTGGATGGCACAATGGAATAAAGAGAATTGATAGAGAAAAAGGTGAAGAAACTTGTCCAGGACAACGATCAATCAACCCTCAAAACGCAACTACTGTATATGAATTGTTAGGCAACGAAGAAATAGGTAACTGTCTTATAGACAACTTTCTTACTACCATATTCTATTTTCTATATAATTTATGTCGCATTCTAATAACAAAACCTTAATCTTACACAATTGAGGATAGTAACAAATGCTCTCCAAGAACAACTGTTTCTGCTCGAGAATATTACTGTTATAAATTGCAGATGAGGTTGACAGAAAAAACATTACTGTTACATGGCGGAAGATTGCTGCAGCAGTATATTATAGATATGTACATAAAGATGGAAACTTTAAGGTTAGATTTTTTCCATCTCAACCAAAAATGAATTAGAGCAGATTTATACACTGGAATAGTTGACAGTATTGCCCAAGGTATGATGCGTGGATCAGAAATAGGAAAAAGAATAGTTCTGCCATCTTCTTTCATTGGAGGACCTAGAGATATGAAACGTAGGTTCACTGATGCAATGGCTTTAGTTCAAAAATTTGGTAAGCCGGATCTCTTTATAACAATGACTTGTAATCCATCATGGCCTGAGATTAAAAACAATCTTATAGATGGTGAAGAGGCACAAAATAGACCTGACTTAGTTGCACGTGTTTTTAGAGCAAAACTTGAAGAATTAAAAAATGATTTATTCAAGAAAAAAATCTTCGGTCCTGTAGCTGCTTATGTATATGTAACAGAATTTCAAAAACGTGGTCTACCACATGTTCACTTTCTCATAATACTTAAAGAAGGAGCAAAAATACTTTCACCGACCTCATATGATAATTATGTTTCAGCTGAAATACCACCTGAAGAAAACCCATATCTGCGTGCTTGTGTCAAAAAACATATGTTGCATGGACCTTGTGGAGACCTGAACAGAAAGAACATATGCATGAAAAACGGTAAATGCAAAAATTTTTATCCTAAGGATTACTGCACAAAAATAGCTCAAGGAAAAGACTCTTATCCAATCTACAAAAGACCAAATAACAAAGATACACTGCAAGTTAGAAACTGTACATTAGATAATAGATGGGTTATACCATACAATCCTTATTTATTAGCTAAATATGATTGTCATATCAATGTTGAAATATGCTCTACAATAAAAGCTGTAAAATACTTATACAGATACATTTTTAAAGGACACGATAAAGTAAGCTTCAAAATTATAGACCAGATTAATGGAATAAATATTGATGAAATTGATGCTTTCCAATCTGGTAGGTGGATCAGTGCGCCTGAAGCAATATGGAGAATTTATGCATTTACACTAAATGAAATGTATCCCAGTGTCATAAATTTACAATTGCATTTAAAGGGAAAACATTTTGTGCAGTTCAAAGAATCAGATCATTTAGCTCAACTCACCGAAAATTTTTTCTTATCAAAGACCATGTTGACAGAATTCTTTTCAATGAATAAATTCTACGCAAAAACTACAAGACTACTATACAAAAATTATCCTGAACACTATGTTTGAAACACAACAAGTAGAAGATGGACTCCACGTAAAAAAGGCAAAGTAATCGGTAGAATAGTCTGTGCAAATCCATCTGAAGGAGAAAGATATTATCTTAGATTACTACTGAACACTATAAAAGGACCAGAATCATACGAAGATATTTTAACAGTAGATAACAAATTGGCATCTTCATTTAGAGAGGCCGCTCTTCTACGAGATTTATTGCATACAGATAACACACTCGAAGCCTGCTTATTGGAAGCATCATACTATCATATGCCATTTACTATGAGACAACTATTTGCAATCATACTTGTACACTGTAATCCAATTGATCCAAAATACCTCTGGGAGAAATTTGAAGAATCAATGTCAGAAGATTTCATTAATCTTCACAATCTCTCTACACTAACAGTAAAACAGAATGTTCTAAACTCAATAAATTTAGCACTTGAATCTATGAATAAATCAATAGATGAATACCATTTAGTAGATTTCTCAATTAACTTTTCTGCTAATGATATGATGCCTAGAGAAATATTAGATGAATTCCAAATACCATTAACTGATGAGGATCGGAACTTATTTAGCTCATTGAACTATGAACAGAAACTTGCATATGATTTAATTGTTCTAGCTATAGAAAACAATGAAACAAAATCATACTTTGTTGATGGACCAGGAGGTACAGGCAAGACATACTTATATCGTGCTCTTTTAGCATCAGTACGATCCACAAATCACATAGCTTTAGCTACAGCAACTTCAGGAGTCGCTGCTTCTATCCTGCCAGGAGGAAGAACAGCACATTCTCGGTTTAAAATTCCAATAGAAATTGATAGCCAAGCAGTATGTTCAATTAGCAAACAGAGCGGTCTTGCAAAATTAATACAGGACACCAAACTTATAATATGGGACGAAGCACCCATGATTAGGCGTCAGGCCATTGAATCTTTTGATCGTATGTTACAGGACGTAATGAGTTCTACCAAACTATTTGGGGGTAAAATTGTTGTTTTTGGTGGTGACTTTAGACAAGTCCTACCAATAGTGCCAAGATCGAGTAAAGAAGAATCTATAGATTGTAGTCTTGTAAACTCATATTTGTGGCCAAAATTGAACATTCTTAAACTTACAAAAAATATGCGGGCACAGACTGATCCAGATTTTACAGATTTCTTATTGTGGATAGGAAATGGAACTGAGACAACAATAGACAAAAATAACATTAAAATTCCTGAACATTTACTTCTACCAATATATCAAGACCAAAAACAATCAGTTCAAGCACTAATGCATTTTATTTTTCCTCATATATCATCTTATGAAAAAAATTCTTACAGTATAAATAATAGAGCTATTCTCACACCAAAAAATGATTCTGTTGATGAAATAAACAAAATATTAATTCAAAAATTCCCCGGTGTAGAAAAAACTTACTATAGTCGCGATGAAAATTTAACAGATGAAAATTATATGATGGAAGAAGATTTCTTCAATACTCTAACACCCAATGGGTACCCTCCTTATGAATTAACTCTAAAAGTTGGCTGCCCTATAATGCTTCTGCGGAATATAGATCCATCTAAAGGTTTGTCTAATGGAACAAGGTTAATATGCGGTGAATTTCAAAAAAATCTCATCAACGCTGAAATTGCAGTAGGCCAATATAAAGGTGATACAGTATTTATTCCTAGAATACCTATCTCACCAAATAAAACTGATTCATACCCATTTCCTTTCAAAAGAGTCCAGTACCCAATAAGACTCAGTTTTGCAATGACGATAAATAAAGCACAAGGCCAAACGCTAGAAAAAGTTGGCATTTATCTACCTGCACCTGTTTTCTCTCATGGCCAATTATATGTGGCACTATCAAGGGCTACTTCAGCAGCAAACTTAAAAATCCTTATTGTACCCGAAGATATTCATCAAAAAACAGATCAAAAATATACTTCTAATATTGTGTACAAAGAAATTCTCCAAACAGCACATCCAAATTGAACCTTATCTTATAAAAACTGAGAAATTTTTCTTATATATTCTCGACAAACAGGATGCTTGCAAGAGATCATCAAATTTTCAGCAGGTATATAAGCTACTTGATTATTCCATATTAATTACATGTTCCTGTATTTTTTTTTTCTTAATTGCACTCCAATAAATTCCTTGAAACAGATTCAACTAAATGGTCTACTCTGTCGTATGGATCTGCTGCATAATTAAATTCAATAGTTCACTCTAGATACCACTTTTTTTATATCACAGAATCTCGTTCTACCTATTATAATTGTGCAATCTATAGTTATCATATCATTTTCCTTATGCTCTCATCAAGATCAATGTTGCTCTTTCTCATTTTAGGATGCCACCAAAAATTTGTTCGATCAAAGAAATTACACCATCGACCAATCCAAACTGGGCAGCCAAGCTCCAGGTTATCGAAAAACATCCGGTGTGGGGTTCAAGTGATAACACACGGCGCCACCAAAAATATGTCTTTGCAGATTCTTTGGTAAGGAAATATTTTATTATTCACATGAAATAGTTTCCTTACTGCACTTATTTTTTTCTTACATTTTCAAAAATCTAATTCCTAATTGATAGTTCGAATGTTTAACCTTATTGCTTAACATGTGTAGAGACCTATTTTCCTTATCGAATTAAATGCTTACTTGCATCCAACCAATGTGCTCAAAAATTCAAACTGTACATCTCTTGTATTTCGACTTTATTCAAATAGCTACTTATTAGACATTTCTTTAATTATTTTATATATTCGCAGACAATGTATTCTATCATTTGTTTTCATTCAATCTTTTTTTTTTCATTACCGATAGTTTTCAATATAATTTCTTTAGTATATAACTTTTTATGTAAATATAGCTGATAAAAACTTCAAGTGCATAGCTTCATATAAAAACATAATAGTATACACTTTATCAAACCAGACTCATAATTTATATGATTTCAGTGACATTAGTTTAATTTTGATTTTAAGGGAGACAAAGTTCAGGGAATAGTATGGGGCGATCAAATTCTGATGATCTCATCGCGCCTGCAACTGTTCAGCACATATATTATCTCAAAGGCAATGGTGAAACTGTGCAAAACAGATTATCAGATTGTAAATACCACCTATGAATGGATACTTAGTGGTAAAACAGTGATCCAACATTGTTGTGAACCCGACAATGAGCTGATTAGTACCCAATTCAGCTTTACACCATTTTCCCTCTTCCCTGACTATATGAGATCTGGTGGAGATATCGGTATGTAAAGCACTAAATACCATTAGCCTTATATATATACAATACAGACACATATATAATGCGCTCATATAAACAGTTTTCGACTAAATTATCTTTCAATTAACATGTGCAGATCTCCTTGCTATTGTCTTGGACATAAAATTGCCTCGATGCACTGCTACCAGATATGGGACATCGAATGTACAAGAAGCAATTGTCGTGGATCAATGGTATAGACACTTTTAATTTAATTCTAATTAAACACTGTTCTTTAATCATTTTTATCATATAAATTATTAAAGCTCTTACAGATTACAACCTATGCTCATCTCCTTTTGGAACCATTTTGTGCCAAACCAATGCTTCGAGATATATAAACAGCAAGCAACAAACCCTGCAATTGTTCGATTTCGCCTTGGAATATCTCCTTACAATGGTAAACAAATATATCATAATCCATTTTATCAAATGCATTAAATTGAGATATTTATTTCTTTGCCATATCCAAAAATTTATTAAATTAACTAAATTATACAATGATTTTAGGATTGTCAATAACAACCAGATCAACGAGTGCGGTTGCAGTTTCACCAAAAATACCTCAAGTTGTGGAATTGATGGAATGGTAAGAACATAATGCATGATTTTAAATTCTAATGCTGCCATTAGAAGTTACTGCCTAACAAAAAAATTATCCATTATCTATTGATAGGTTTGAGCAAAACAAAGACACTATCAAGACAACCATCAACCCAAACCACTATTATTCGTCGAACAACTTGGACGATAATCCACCTCATGATGATATCAAGACGGTTGAACAAACAGAGCAGATGCCTGAAAATGTAAGTCACCAAAACACACAAAAAATTATAAACAAAAATCATTTCGCAAAAACAGCTTAATGCTTGTATTTTTCTCATATGAATATTATATTTTGTAGACAACTTTCTGGATAAAAGCAAAAATGGAATTGATGAAGTTCGAACAAAAATTTTGCTTCGTTTGCTGTAGCAACTGCTACAGAACTACAGGATCGTTGAAAGGAGATACTTAGTACTGCAACTTTTGTAGGCATGATGATGTTACTGCAATTGTAAAGTAAGTGATTTAACCTTAATCCAAAAAAAGTGATTTATCTACATAGGTTTTTGGAGGCAGTAATATCTTTCTTAGATCTTTTTGTGTGTAGTTGAATTTTGATCTTATTATGTTCGCTAAAAGGAAACCATAGACAATGGTATTTAAATGTGCAATAAAAAAGACAGATCACAGCACTTTATTTCCGCAAGCAAAAGAACTAAATGAAATGATGATATGTGACTATTTGTCCAATATTAGTTAGCATTTTTTGTTCTCTTTAATTTTGCTCCGTTATTGCTTCATGCTTTTCTTTCTCTGATGTCCCACTTTCCCAGTCACTTTTGTGGTTAGATTTTGATATATGTTGTAGCCTGCATAGAGTATAATATATGATTTTTCCCTGGTAATCAAAGATATAGATAATATGTACCCGTGAGTCCAATAGTAGTTAGCATTATTTAAATTACCAGAAACTGTATGTCTGTTTTGCTGCTATGATTTTCCCTCTTTTTTTTGTGTGTCCATTTCCTGTGTCCTGGACTTTGGGTTGTCATGCAGCACCATTATACTTGATTCAACTTTATTTGTCGTCTGTGTTAGTCCGTAAAAAGCAATTCTTTCCATCATCTAGCTATTAAATTTGTAGTTAAATTATACACGCGTTTGTACTTAAATTATATCCACAGTAATTCATAGTAAATTTATTCTTTTAGTTGATTTTGCATTTCAAACAAACTCAAATATATATATATATATATATATATATATATATATATATATATATATATTAGATAAAATATAAAGCGCTAATTTTTTCATATCACATCCCTTCATTATATCCAATGATAAATTACAACTATGTATCATACTAATATAACATCTTCAATGTCAACAAAATTCAGGTTCATTGTTGAAGTCGAACTATCTGATAACAGCGGCAGTATAAATGCCAAAATCTTTTCGCGAATGGCTGAAGACTTCTTGGGCATATCTGCAGATCGGATCTATGATACTTTGCAGACAGTGAGTATAAACAATTACTATATCACTGCCCTTATTGGTATAAACTTGCAACATAAATATAAAAGACTCCATACCATAGAACTAATTAAAAAAATAATTTCCTCTTACAGTTGCCCCACTGATATTGCACAATAGTTTCAGATTGATGATAACTTTTGTTAGGTTAAACATTCCTTGAAACGGTTATGTTTTCCGACATTTAGTTACCACCTTACGATTACTTTTTATTAGTTATTCTTAGACTATAACAGCAAAAGTCCAGCTCGCTGGTATATTAGCCAATATGCTTCTACAATAATTCAGATCCTTTCATTTTTAATATTAGATTATTTTTCTTACACAATCATTAACATTTCACAGGAAGATCCAGCTGGAATACATGATGTGGTTAAGCTGTCAAGCCCCTCATTCCATATGCTTCAGATCAAAACATCATATAACACATTTGAAGCACAGTAAACGTATACTATTTATCAGGCAAAACCAATCATCGAAGAGCCGAAAGAAGTGATATCAGACGAATCAAGCAGCACTTATCCTTCACTCGGAACTCACACTGAAAGTAGCACCTCTGCTACTGGTTCAGTGCTTCTGGAATCTTTACCTGCTGCCCCACCAGATGAATAGACTCTCAAGGAAAATGAATTTGCTCACCAACAGAGCAAACAAGGCTCTAAGATTGCCGCTTGCACATAAATAAAATCTTCTTTTTGTGTGGTCCCTTTGTAGATACTCTTTTGATATCCATAAACACTAAGTGTGTACCTAATTACCTACCCGTTTTGATCAAGTGTCACCTGTATTTTGAATACTTTAGTGTTCATATCTTCAGTGTTTATATATCAATAGAACGAATCTGCTTATATAATCTATGATCAAATACTCACCACAGTACATCTATATGACAACACCATTCTATTTTATTTATATTTCCTTCATGAAATTTATTCCATTTGATCACAGCCTAAGGAACAGGGAAAAAAATATATATATATTTCATAAATGTTGCCCATGTTTAATTCCTTCTAGATCTGTTAAATGAACCTATAGTCCCTGTATTTACCTTTATTATGTTAAATTGAAGTAGTACCCATGTTTTGTTCCTTCTAAATCTAATAATCCATGCAATTCATACACCTTACGGTTTTGACTAAATTTTTCCAAACAAAATTATCCTATACCTAATATCTAATAGTATCATTAATGACCTAAAATGCACAGTTGCCCTTGTTTAAAAATAACACCACAACCAATACTATATTTGATTTATATTATCAAATTCTATAGTACTTATCAACTTAAATACTACTCTATAAACTTTATATTCTTAACTATTACAGTTTCTATTATATAATCTGTAGGTATAATAACTCATAATTAATAAACATATATATATTCTCTTAATCATACATTTTTAGCATTACAACCATTATCTCATAACTATGAGTCATCTTTTCAATGTAACCAAAACTAATAAAAAATAACTATTGAAAGCCACGGGAGATATGTCAAAGCTTTCAAATAAACCTCTTAAAAAGGTATACATACAACTAAGATGACCAATATCCTTTTCAGTTTATTTATTTTAGAGAATGTCAAAACTCACGTAATACTTATTTAATTAACCATAACATGCTTTCTTTACACCTAACAAATACCACTCTACATTAAATCTCATTCAGTTTCTTCTTCAACCCAAGACCAAAAACACTACACATTACAACGAAAGCTTACATAAGACAAATCGTACTAAGTTATTAAACGACTCTATAATACCAAAATCGGACTATATATTCCCTAACACAAATAATACACTATCTTTTACAGTTTTTTTTCCTAAAATAAACATTGATCACCTGCATTCTATTGTATTCAATACCTAGTAAAAATTGATAATGTAAAATTTACCAAACTTAATTTTTCAAACATACCATTCCTTTGTTTCTGTTTCTCTCTCATGTGTTAACACATAGATGAACACATTCATATTCGTGTATTGATTTAAAGCACAAAATCAAATACAACAATATAAATTTCTTAAATTCTATTAAAAAAAAAAACATTCAGATTTTACGATGCTTCAACAATCTTACAGAAAACCAAAATATAAGTTTAAGATTTATATTATTTTACATAGGATCACACTAAACGATTACAGAAAATACAAATAATCAAAAGAAACATTAATTACTGTATTTTTGTAGACTTACAAAAAAACAACTAGACTTTTAAATTTAGAGTCCTATATGTGATGCCACACAACATAAGTAAACAGTAACGATTTGAAATACGAATACTCCCTAACAGCAGAACAACTATAACAGCAACGATGGTAGAATATATTTCCTGTCCATCCACCTTCAACACATTCCCCAAAACATGGTTCTTCTAAGGACGAACAGTTGCAGTCAATAAAAAGGAAATCATGCAGTTCAACCATTGCTTCAGTTAAGAGTCCAAACAGATTCTCACTCAGAGTTGACGGATTAGGGCCCACTTGATCAAACAAATCTTTAAATGACCTCTCTCCAGCAGATCGTTGAGAACCTTCCATTAACTCAGCCATTCCAAGAGCATATTTGATATCGAAAATATAAGAAGACCCAAGCAATACTGCACATATATAAGCTTCCCGTAGAATTTTTAACCCTTCTTGAATATTACCCATGCCAAAAACATAACTCTACAAAAAAAAATCTCATGTTAGCGGAAAAAACATAATAATTTTTAAGCAATTTAACACCTTAACAAGAAAACATTTTTAATACAACCTTATGAACAAAAAAAAATTATATCAAGCAAAATTAAGTATTACAATTCCCATAAAATATTTCGCATTCCCATTTCCAGCAATAGCACATTCTTCAACTAATCGTCGATAACTATCCATCTCATGACCCCTAAAACACCTTGCGTTCTCAAAGTTTGCAAAAAGTAAACATTCTCCAGATAATTTAGTTCCATGTAGCTTTTTGCACCTACAATTCATATCAAACATATTAGTCAATCGATCACACATCAAAATCACAGGATTTTTATTATCAATCTTAATGGAGGAACATAATCTTACGTAGAAGAAAAACTTATATAATCAGTGTAACCATGTTCTTCCAACAGTAAACGGCACATAATTTCTGAAACAATTATCTCCTCGGGAATCTCCAAAAGCAACACCATCTCAAAGTACCTAAAGAGGAAACAAATTAAAATAATCTTGCTTCGATTAATCTATATCAGAAAACAACAAATTAGCCTAACTGTTTCTTCGTTTTCCAAACAAAAAAAACTAAAAAAACGCATTTTCCTTTCTATATTTGCAGAAAGTTCTTTCACATAGACTATATCTTTTCTCACCCAAACAAATACAAGTAAATCATAAAAAAAACACTTCAATGGTACCTTTGTATTTTTCACATATCCAACTCCAAACACTCTTGCTATTAAATCAACTGCAGATAAAGTCTTTTAGTAAATTCTTCCCATTAGACATTCTCAAAGTACTTTGTCTCTCATATAAATTTATTCGTATGCTATTATAATCGAAAACATACTCTAAGAGCATAGATACCTGTAACATATTCAGAAATTATACTCAAATAAAACACAATAAAAACAAGCTAACAAAAAAATAAAAAAATAAATAAAGTTCAAATATCACAAATTTGTTTTAAAAAATCGGAACTTTGCCGGAGGTATGATCCACAAGAACAACAGCTGGAGCTCAAAAAACAAACAAGAAACAAGTACCAAAAAAAACAGATAAAGACAAAAAGAAATCTTACCTCAAGCCAACGATCAGCCAAAACGAAAAAAAACTCAAAACTTCTGGTGGAATCACAGACCATTCGAATAGAAGGCGCCACAGTAAAACAAAATAAGTTAAAAAAAAAAGTCAAATGAAGTAATGAGCAAGAAAACGAAAAGATAAAGCCAAGGATTAAAAAATTCATTCTCCCGTAATAAACATCCAGATGTCACCCTTTTAAATCCAACAAAAAAAAAAATTATACCAAATACACCACCAGATTTTTCCATATGCATACCATACATAGTTTTAATATTTAATCCAACGGCTATATTGCTATTTTAAAATTAAAATAATTCATCGAACCAAAAAAATTACCAGATAAATACTCAAATGGTTCAAATTGATGAACATTACACTGAACCATTAAAACTATCAATTATTTAAAATAAACATTTTTAAAAAAAATTATACAATCAATTCATATATATAAATATAAATGCAATCATCAGAATAAAAAAGTAATAATTATTCTTGATCAATTTTTATTATATATTTTTTCCTTTAGTACGATAAATAAACATCTCGAATATTTGATAATTCAATTTTTTTCGTTTACCTTCTTAGTTGATCAATACAGTACAACTTTAATAGCATTCGATTAAAACAAAACGTAAAACTCAAAACCATTTTCAAGTTAAATTACATTCAATAATATAAAGTATCTAAATAAAAAAATTTATACAATTTATATCATGTTTTTCGTAATATTAAAATAACGTTAAAATTAATAGTTTACTATTCAATAAAAATTGTCAAATAAATATTTTTAAATCTTAGCCGTCAAATCAAAAAACTATACTATGTTTCTCGCTGCTACAAAAAACTACAACTACGCTAAAACAAATAATTATACTATCTTCCAAGTAACATCAAATTTATTATGTTTCACCAAGCCCAAACACTTCAAATGATAAATGTAATAGATAATAAAATAATTGCATAAAACCCTAAATATATACAATTACAGCTTTAAAAGCTTCAGGTTTCTTGCCATTACCATATAACAACCAAAAATCAAAACAATTTGCCCACCAATAGCAATCTATGTTTGTGACCCTCATAACCAATTTATTTTCTTTTTGATCCTAATTAAATATTGAAAAATCTGTCTTGATTAAATGATCAAAAACCTGTTGAATCCATCTTTTTTTCGTTAAATCTAAAATAACAAAACACTAAAACAAAAAACTTAATACAAAAAAAATAATTTCTTTTTAATTGCACAAAAATTAGGTAGAGGATTACTTTCCCAGCTAAGAGTAAAGGCAATATGCAAACTCCAACAAAAAGTTACATTAAATTTATAGATTACAAATTAGGAACAAATTAATATTAGCAATAAAAATAAAGCCTAAACCTTCCCGGTAACACAACGCAATTACCAAAAACACAAATAATTTGCCGACAACATATACAAATACATAATAACGCCTTTCGTTAGTTCTTTATAAAAGCTTTTAGAATTAATTTTAGATTTCACTTCCCTTTACTTCCTTCAGCAAAACCATATACAATAATATTTAATTATACATAACTAAAAAAACTATTAGGAGTATTTGGTTTCATATCAAAAAGCCACGAATATAACCAAAGCAATCATTCAAAAACCACATCTGAAATCAACATAACAATAACTGCTTTGAGCCACTGCTCTTGACACTATTTCTAAAATAAAACAACTTTAGCAACTTTTTCAAACTCAAAGTTGAACGCTAGACATTCGTCATATCTTTCATAACCCAAACATAAAAACCTAAAAATTTAAAAAACATATATATACATGCCTATGAACGTACTTACAAACCCAAAACTTTTATCAAACTCTTTCACTAGCATACTGAAACAACAAAGATCTAAAATAAAAATACTCTCTAACAGCATAACAACTATAACAACATCGATGGTACAACATATTTGGAACACATTCGCCCTTAGCAGACGAACAACACCAATTGATGGAAGGGAAATCGTGCACTTTAACTCTTGTTTTGATCAAGAGCACAAACAAATTCCCACTCAAACTTGCCAGATTAGGACCCAATTGATCAAACACCACTTTAAAAGACATCTCTCCAGCCAATCGTTCAGATCCTTCCATTAATTCAGCTAATCCAAGAGCATATTTAATATCAAAAAAATAAGAAGAGCCAGACAACACTGAACATCTATATGCCTCGCGTAGAATATTTATCCCTTCTCGGATTTTCCCTATGCAAAAAACATAGCTTTGCAACAAACAAAATTACATTTAGTTAATTAGTAATTAGTAAATTAGTAAAAAATTCAAATACATTTAGTTAATTAGTAAAAAACAAATTTTCATGCATCTTTATAAACAATAACTAAAAAAAAAAAAAAAACAAAAATAACTATTACAATTCCCATAAAATATTTCGCATTTCCATTTCTAGCCTCCGCGTATTCTTCAACAAAACCTCGATATCTATCCATATCATGATTCCTAAAACATCTTTCGTTCTCAAAGTTTGCAAGAACTAAACATTCTCGAGATAGTTTACTCTCGCGTAACTTTTTGCAGCTACATTTCATATGAAACTTATTAGCCCATTGACTACATATCAAAAACATAAGATTTCACTATTAACAATAAATAAACACATAAAGCTTACGTAAAAGCAAGATTTATATAATCAACATAACCATGTTCTTCCAATAACAAACGGCTGATGATTTCTGAAACAAGTAACTCCTCAGGAATCTCCAAAATCAAAACCATCTCAGAGTACCTAAAAACAAAAACAAACATAAATTATACCATATTTACGCCAATCCACATTATAATTTAACCAAGTAATATATTCTTTCTATATTTTCCACAAACAAACTTCTTATACATTTTTTCTATATCCATTCCAACAAATATTTAAATGATACCATTTTATTTAAACTGTAACAGAAATTAACCTATCAAGCACAAATACAGCCAACGAAAAATACAATTTTTATAGCTTCCCAAATGGATCGCATAAACGAAAACCCAATAAATATCCATGGCCTACCGGAATCACAAAAAAAAAAA
>JAESVK010066108.1:475-15944 GCA_017140935.1 Hamamelis virginiana
GATTTACAGGTCCATTGAAGATTTTGCGCGCTAAGGCAAAAGCCAAATTGCTAAGAAAAAAAAAAATAAATAAAATTTTTGCCCAGGTGTCAAAGTTTTGGATAGGACCGCATAAAGATTAGCAATCGGGACCGAGGGGAGTATCTTCTCATCTCAAGTTTATTTTCATAATCTTTTAAATTCACTCATTGCATCTCATTCATCTGGGGGATTCTTTGCATGCACGGTAGAAGGTCTGTGTCTTGTGACTTACAACCGCTTGACCTAGAGTTAGAAAGTACCTTACGTTCTCTTCGAGCGAGTCGACCCGATCGAGGGTCAGAATTTGTCCTTCCAATGGAAAACCAAGGTCAAGACCCACCTCGTCCTGTTGTTGTTCCACAGCAAGTCCAACCAGCACCTAGGATGATTAGAGACCACTTTATGCCTGGTGCATTCACTCCACCTTCCTGCATCCAAATCCCTAATATTGAAAATGTCCAGTATGAGATTCGTCATGCCACACTTCAGATGTTACCGACCTTCTATGGGTTGGATAGGGAGAATCCATACGATCACCTTACTGAGTTTTTAGGGATCTGTTCCACTATTAGAATTCAGGGTCTCACTGCTGATGCCATTAAACTCCTCCTATTCTCGTATTCTCTGCGAGATAAAGCCAAGACCTGGATTAACACCCTTAGGACCACAGAGCCTGTTACCACTTGGTCTGATCTTCAGACATTATTTCTGGCTAGGTTCTACTCTATTGGTCGTACCACTCAAATGAGGTATGCTATTACCCATTTCGTTCAGAGAGAGGGTGAGTCGTTTCATGAGTCATGGGAGAAAATGAAGGAACTCCTTCGATTGTGTCCCCATCATGGTATTCCTGATTGGCAAATTGTCCAGTCATTCTTCCAAGGTTTATGTGCTAAGGACAAGAGTCTAGTGAATTCTGCTAGTGGAGGTGCTATTTTAAGGAAGAGTGCCGAGGAGGCATGGGACTTATTTGAAATTCTCAGTGAGGATTCGGTCATTATGGCTTCGATGAATCAAAATGATAGAGGTTCGTCTTCAACCTCTAATTCTAGGAAGGGTGTGTATGAGGTAGAGAGTACCACAGTGATAAACCAACAAGTGGCGGCATTATCTGTGAAAATGGATCAACTGCTTGCTGCTCAAGGTCAACCACCTAGGACTTTTCCTTCGTCGGTCACTCCAGTGAGTGCGGTGTGTGACATATGTGCAGATACTAGTCATGACACTCTGTCGTGTCCAATGGCTCCCCAATACCCCGAGTTTGTTCAGGAACAGGTCCATGCAGCCCAAGGGTTCTCTAACCCAAGGAATGATCCTTACTCAAATACTTATAATCCGGGATGGAAGAGTCACCCTAACTTGCGGTGGTCTCAACCTTCCCAAGGGACAGGAAATCAGTTCCAAGGGTCGAGTAATACCTATCAGCAAGCCCCTAGGTCCAACTTCCAAGGGGGAAATTCTAATGCTGCCCCACCTTATAGACCACCTCACCTTCAGTCCCAGTCTCCAAACCAAAGTGTCCATCCTGCACAAACACCTCAAAGCCAAAGAAGTAGTGGTTTCGAAGAGCAAGTTCTTAAAGCTCTGAAAAACATTGAAGCTAATAGTCAACTCCTGAGCTCCCATTCGCAATCCATTGCTAAGTTAGAGACTCAAGTTGGACAAATCGCGGCTACTCTGAGCCGTCGAGAGGAGGGAAGACTTCCGAGTCAACCCATCAATAACCCTAAAGGGGCACACTTGGCTGAGAGTTCTTCTTCACAGGACTCTCACTATCATGAGGAGGTTAAAGCAGTCACTACTTTGAGAAGTGGAAAAATTGTTGATAATAAGGTTGAGGAGAGAGTTAATGAGGATGGGAATGTGTCTAGAGTTCCTAAGGTTGGGGAAGTGAGTGAAAAGAAAAAGAGTGAGAATGAGAAAGGGAAGGGGGTAATGAGTGAGCCTAAGAGGGATAACTTTCCCTCTAATTCTGATGATCCGTTGGCATCCTATGTGCCCAAGGCTCCATTCCCATCGGCGTTAGTTGCGCCTGTTAGAGGAAAGAAGAAGGGAGCATCTTTGAGTGAAATGCTAGAAGTTTTTAAGCAAGTGCACATTAATCTTCCACTCTTAGATGCCATTAAGCAGATCCCTTCTTATGCTAAATTCTTGAAGGACCTATGTACTCAGCAACGCAAGGAGCGTGTGCATTTCGCTAAATCAGCGGTCCTCTCGGATGTAGCAAGTGCTGTGGTTCAGTACCACGTCCCTGTCAAACGTAAAGACCCGGGTACCCCGACTATTCCATGCTTCTTAGGGAGTCACTATGTAGACCGGGCCTTAATTGATTATGGGGCCAGTGTAAATATTCTTCCATACTCTGTGTATGAGAAGATGGAGCTCGGTGAGCTCAAACCTACACCCACCGTGTTACAGTTCGCCGATAGGTCGACCAAGGTCCCTAGGGGTGTGTTACAGGATGTGTTAGTTAAGATCGAGTCTTTTGTCTTTCCGGCCGATTTTATTGTTTTAGACATGGAGCCTGTAAATACCACTAGACCTCAAATTCCTGTCATCATAGGTCGACCTCTTCTTGTGACTGCAAATGCAGTCCTGCATTGTCGGTCGGGTATCATGGAAGTTTCATTTGGTAATATGAAGGCTAAGCTTCAAGTGTACCATGCTGTAACGCATCCTCATCACTTTGAGGAGTGCTCATTTGTAGATGTCATTGACCATGCAGTCGAGGAGGCTTTGCCTTTTATTCTGTCTCAGGATCCTTTAGAGTCATGTCTGGCACACTTTAATTATGAGGATTTTGATATTGACCAGTCTATTCTAGAGGTGAATCAGATTCTAGAGTCAACTCCTGCATTAGGCAACCTACCTTGGAAGCCTAAAGTCGAGGCCTTGCCTCAATTGTCTAGTACTTCCATGCCTACATCTCTAGAGATTGCCCCGAAACTTGAGCTGAAACCTTTACCGGCAAATCTTAAGTATAAGTTTCTAGGTGATAATGATTCTCTGCCAGTTATCATTGCTTCAGATTTGAGTGTAGAGCAGGAGAGTGAACTCATGAAAGTTCTAGATGAGAATAAACAAGCCATAGGGTGGTCGGTTGCCGATCTTAAGGGTATAGATCCATCTATTTGCATGCACCGAATCCATCTTGAGGAAGGAGCTATGCCTTCACGGGAAATGCAGCGAAAGCTCAATCCCAACATGAAGGAAGTGGTTATGAAGGAAGTCGTGAAGTTGTTGGATGCGGGTATCATCTACCCCATTTCTGACAGTGCTTGGGTAGCTCCTACCCAAGTTGTGCCTAAAAAGTCCGGTATAACTGTAGTCGCAAATGAAGAGGGTATTCTAGTCCCTACTCGAGCTACCACTGGGTGGCGAGTATGCATCGACTATAGAAAGCTTAATTCTAGGACTAGGAAGGATCACTTTCCACTTCCGTTCATTGACCAAATTCTAGAAAGACTTGCGGGGCAGAGCTTTTATTGTTTTTTAGATGGTTATTCTGGATACAACCAAATTGCCGTATACCCCGAGGACCAAGAGAAGACCACCTTTACTTGCCCTTTTGGCACTTTTGCCTATAGGCGCATGTCATTCGGCCTATGCAATGCTCCTAGTACATTCCAAAGATGTATGACGGCCATTTTCTCTGACATGATTGGAGATTTTCTAGAGGTTTTCATGGATGATTTTTCAGTTTTTGGTTCATCTTTCGATTCATGCCTCTCTAATCTGTCCAAGGTCCTAAAGCGTTGTTGTGAAACCAATTTGGTCCTGAGTTGGGAAAAGAGCCATTTTATGGTTCGTGAAGGTATTGTCTTAGGACACGTGGTGTCTAGTCGTGGTATTGAGGTTGATCGTGCAAAAGTTGAGTTAATTGCTAAGTTGCCACCCCCTACCACGGTTAAGCAGATTAGGTCCTTCCTTGGACATGCCGGTTTTTACCGGCGATTTATCAAAGACTTTAGTAAAATCTCTAGGCCCTTGTGCAATCTTCTTGCCAAGGATGTTCCCTTTGTCTTTGATGAGGCTTGTCTGAAAGCCTTTACCACACTGCGCTCTCTCTTGAGCACTGCTCCTATTATGCAGCCCCCGAATTGGTCCTATCCTTTTGAGATTATGTGTGATGCGTCTGACTACGCTATAGGGGCTGTTTTGGGTCAAAGGATAGATAAATTTCCTCGAGTGATATATTATGCTAGTAAAACTCTTGATGATGCTCAAATGAATTACACCACCACTGAAAAAGAGTTACTAGCTGTTGTCTATGCCTTAGATAAATTCCGTTCTTATCTGTTAGGGTCGAAAGTCATTGTTTTCTCTGATCATGCTGCTCTACGGTACCTTCTGTCCAAAAAAGAGACCAAGCCTAGGTTGATTAGATGGATTCTTCTCTTGCAAGAATTCGATTTTGAAATTCAGGATAAGAAAGGATCGGAGAATGTAGTTGCTGATCACCTATCTAGGATTCTAGCTGATAAAGATAGTGATACCCTTCCGATTCGGGATTCTTTTCCCGATGAGCAGTTATTTGCAGTCTCTCAGGTATCGTTGCCCTGGTTCGTTCACATTGTTAACTATTTAGCTACAGGGCTTATACCATCTACTTGGGCCAAACAGGATAAGGATCGATTCTTTTCACAAATTAGAAATTATTTTTGGGAGGATCCTATTTTGTTTAGGTACTGTGCGGATCAAGTGATCCGCCGATGCATCCCTGAGAATGAGGTGCATGAGATTTTGAAGTTCTGCCACACTCTGGCTTGTGGTGGACACTTTAGTGGCAAGAAAACCGCTGCTAAAGTTCTTCAGTGTGGTTTCTATTGGCCTACCCTGTTTCGAGATGCTATGGACTTCTGTAGGTCCTGTGATAATTGCCAGAAGATGGGGTCTATGTCTAAGAGAGATATGATGCCTTTGAACCCGATTCTTATAGTAGAAATTTTTGATGTTTGGGGTATTGATTTTATGGGACCTTTTCCCATCTCTCATGGCTTTGAGTACATCCTAGTGGCTGTGGACTATGTGTCTAAATGGGTAGAGGCAGTTGCCACTAGGACGAATGATCATAAGGTAGTTCTGAAGTTCCTTCAAGAGAACGTGTTCTCTCGATTCGGGTGTCCTAGGGCTATCATCAGTGATGGAGGTTCACACTTTAATAATAAACCTTTTGCGGCACTGGTTGCCAAATACTCCATTACCCATAAAGTCGCGACCCCATATCATCCCCAAACTAGTGGGCAAGTGGAAGTATCCAATCGGGAGATAAAACATATTTTGGAAAAAACGGTCAAGCCCGACCGTAAAGATTGGTCCTTGAGACTTGTCGATGCTCTTTGGGCTTACCGTACAGCTTATAAAACTCCCATTGGCATGTCCCCTTACCGGCTTGTTTATGGAAAACCATGCCATCTTCCCGTTGAGCTCGAACATAAAGCCCTTTGGGCCATTCGTCAGTTTAATTTCGAGATGAAGGAAGCGGGTTCTCACCGCCGACTTCAACTTAGTGAGCTTGAGGAAATTCGCAATGAGGCATACGAAAGTTCAAAAATTTATAAGGCCAAAATGAAAGAATTTCATGATAAACATATTACTCGAAAAACTTTTGAGCCTAATCAACGAGTTTGGCTTTTTAATTCCAAGTTGCGATTATTTCCGGGCAAACTGAGGTCTCGATGGGATGGGCCTTACACGGTTACCAATGTCTTTCCCCACGGTGCTATTGAGGTTCACAATCCCCGTAATGGTTCTTCATTTACGGTGAATGGCCAAAGGCTCAAGCCTTACATTGAAGGCTTTGGGAATGGGGAATTGACTCGGGATGGTATGGTGGTTGAGTCCATGGATCTTGAGGACCCCACTTATGAGTTCGACTGAGAACTACCTCTACGTCTGGCTGAGGACGTTAAACTTAGCTCTTCTTGGGAGGAAACCCATGTGTTAACCTTAGTTTTTTTTTTTATTAGCTTTTGTCGGTGCTTGAATTTTCCGTCCTTCTCGGTCCGTTCTTTGATATTCTCCATCATTGGGGACAATGCTAGGATTGAGTTGGAGGGGGTGTTCATTCTTCACCATTACTGTCGTTTGAGTCTTTTTCTTTTTGTGTCCTGTTCACTTACCATCATTGGGGACAATGTTGGGTTGTAAGTTGGAGGGTGGTCATTGGTCATGTTCGTATGCACTTCACATGCATTCATTGTTATCATACACTGTTCATTTATATGTTCTATGATTGCATGTAGGCTATGAATATCATTTATATGTTCTATGATTGTATGTGTGCTATGAATATCTGAGTCAAATTTTTTTTTTTTTTTTTAGTAAATCAATCTATTATGCTGATTTCCCTTACATTCTTACATATGTTATACCCATTGGATCATAGTGAGTGTACTATAAGGCTCTAGTGATTTTTGAACTCGTTCTCAAATAAGACACATGCACGACCCTAGGTGAAATGTTCCTCAAGGTTTAGTTTATGAAAGCTGACTTTGAAATAGAATGGAGACTTATAACCTTATATGCTTTATTTGAACCCTTCACATTTTTTTTCTTGGGTTATATATTCTTCATTAATCATTTTCAGCGTATTTAATTTCTTGTTTTGAATTATGCATCGTTGTTGCTGAATTATATGCACATTATAACTTGGATAAATTCTGATCATTTTGGGAACATTATGTACGATTGAATTTGAAATCAAGACTTTCTTTTGAGTCCTTGAGCCTGTGTCGTTGCGTCTGTCGAGTCGAGTCACCACTTGAACCCATGTTCGGGCCTCCATATCCATTCATTCTTGCACTTAGGTTCCTAAGAAGGGTTTGGTTTTGGTTCTGCATGTTCGGTTTTTGGTTTACGACAGTTTTCGGGCAGTTCAGGAATGAAAAGGAAGAATCATCAGTGCTAAATATGCCGAAAGTCAGTTGTCAGGTGGAATTTTTTTTGGGAAAATGGTATTATCAGTGTTGGGGAAGTGTTGGAGTGAAGAAAAGTGGAAAACAGTGAAAAATGGGTTTGATCGATAGCCTGGCTATCGATGAAAGTACCTGCCTATCGATAGACAGTGGGGTGTGCAGGATATTTTTTGACCCCTATCGATAGCTAAGTGACTAGCCTATCGATAGGCTGACCCAAATTAAAATTTTTTTTTTAAAACAAGTCAAAACCCGTTTTTGCCTAAAACCTTAAGGCTTTTTGTGATTTTTCAAACCCCATCTCTGTTTTGCTCTCATCCCGCCATACCCCAAGCCCTAGCACCACACCGCCGGCAAGCTCCATCGCAACCACATCACCGCCGGCAAGCTCCCTCCCGCCGGCGAGTTAGTCACCGCCGGTAAGCTCCATCTTTCCGCTGCTACCTCTTGTCATCCATTTTCAGACCCAAATCCCCTCTACTCTCAACTCGCACCTTCTCCAAGACCAAGCCCCACCACTACCTTAACCAACCTCACCACCGCCGACAACCTCCAACCTCGCAACCGCCAGCAAGCTCCAACCTCGCACCGCCAGCAAGCTCCATCACTGCCACTCACCTTGCCGCGATTCCAATAGCTTCTCACCACAGACCAGTCAACCGCCGGCGAGCTCCATCACTGCCGGTAAGCTATCCCAACCCCATTTCATATTCTCCAAACTAATCCTCATCCCTTTCATAAACCCTAACCCCAATCTCATTTCTTTCTCCATTTACACCATCCATGATACAACCTAAATCCCTCTAAACCCCCATCACACCTTCCTAACTCTTCCATCTTCCCCAAGTCATCACAACCCCACATACCCACATTTTGGATTTTTGGTAATTGAGAGTTTGACTCGCCTACACATTATCGCCAATTGGATTGTAGCATTGGTGGTTAGTGATACTCTTTGGATTGGGATTTTGGGAATGGGGTAGTATTGGCCTGTTGCAGTATTGATGGTGTATCTTTGGGGATTGTGTGGTTGATGATTGCAGGCTTGGGCATGTGGGTTGCAGAGTTGTGTTGAAGTTGTTTTTCTCTGAATTTTGGTTTTTTGTGACTGAAAGTTATTGAAGAATTTGCTGTTTTATTGGGTTGAGATAATTTACTGACTGTTGTGACTAAAATTTTGAGGGTTAAAGCGGTTGTAAGAATCATGGCAAAACTTAAGCAAACCGCTCAATCGGTGTCGAAAGGGAAAAAGGACAAAACTAGGGTTGTACAGAAGACTAAACCGGCATCAATACCAGTGAAAAGTGTACAGTTAGCAGATCAGGCTACCCCTGCCCCTTCTAGGCCTCGCCGAGCTGCGGCCGCTTATTCAGAGAAGGGGAAGAGGATTAGGGACGAGTCGTCGGAGTCTAGTACCGATTTCAGTGACTCCGCTTCGGACCCAGGATACAGACGATCAGCTGGGGATGATTTGGGTGCATATTCTGATGATGTAGAGTCTGTTGATGCACCTGCACGAGTTACGAGACCAGCTAGAGAGGTTGGCACTCAGACTCGGCGTATGCCTGCTACTACTGCTCCCCCTCAGAAGAAGAAAAAGGGAAATCTGCAATCTTGGGTAGAATTTATTGAGTCTCGCAGGTTCAATTGCGAGCGATATGTCAGTGCCACTGCTTTTGGCGAGGACAGTGAGATAGTTCAGAAATTGATGTGGCGTGAGTTGACAGCATGGATGGAGAAGGGCGAGGGATATAAACCCTCTTTGGTTCGCCAGTTTTACATTGCGGCGAGGGAGGATGAGTTTGATGACGAGACTATCTCTGCTGAGATTGGAGACCACACTGTCACGGTCACCGTGGATATGATTGCCACCCATCTGGGGTGTACACGGCCCGTTCCATCGTCTGTGGAGTTTCCCCATGGAGGCTTTCCTCTGAAGGGTTCTAAGGCATGTGCCGACCTCGCTTGCATTGATGTGAATAAGGGAGATGGAAAGCTGTTTTCCGCCGGTAACATGAAACCTGAGTATGCGGCGATGAATAAAATCTTATTTGCAAACCTTCGACCTCGCGGGACAGACACTCTAGTTTCTTTGGAGGCCATGCAGTATTTGGTCGAGTTTATAGCTGAGACGACTATGGACATCGCACTTCTGATTTTCAATGAGATTAAGTCCTACATCACTGCCCGTCCTCGAAACAACATGCCTTTTCCCCAAATGATCACAAAATTTTGTATAGAGGCTGGAGTGGATTCCGAGGAGACATTTTTATGGGGCGAGGGCCCTATCACTCCGGTTACCATTGAGCGGGCTCAGAAAGCTGCTAGAGCACAGGCTAGTGGGGGAATGAAGAAGAGGAAGGGGCCGGTTATCTCTGCCAGTGAGCCAGGATCTGAGCCACTCGAGCCACCTGTCGAGGGTGAGCCATCTAGCATGCCCGCGCAGTCTAGTGTTGAGATCATGCTTCAGCAGCTTCTAGCGGGTCAGCAGACTATTATGAGAGAGCAGGAGCAGATTCGAGCTGAGTTGCAGCGTCAGTCTGCCCGGCAGAGAGTTCTTTGGCGTATACAGCAGGAGCTGCCTCTCACAGTTGCTGATTTCGCACTTTTTGATGAGCCTGAGGAGGTTGGAGCTGATATCCCAGCTGGGGATGCTCAGGCCGAGGATGTGGCACCGGAGGGTCCACAGGATGAGATGAGAGCTCGAGTTGAGCAGCACTCTGAGGCTGATGAGGGTGGAGATTAGTTTTAGGTTGCGTTTTCAGTAAGTCAGTCAGTCCTGTGTTTAGTCAATCTGGAGTTAGTTATTTTAGGGGCATAGGTGCAAGTATAGGTATAGGAGGGTGATTTAGGGTAGCTTCCTGAACCATGTTATTAAATCATCCTAATTTTGGCAAACCGATTCTTTTTGTAACCAAGTACAATACAGCTAATACAAGTCCTTGGTTTCTATTTTAATTCGGCTCAATGTTCCCTGATGATTATTATTTATTTCCATGCCATGTGTGTATTATCAATTGGTGAATGTTGATGCATAATTGTCTTATTTCAGTACTCTCTGTTCTTTGAGCTTTATGTATGAGTTTTTCAACTTATATATTCTTGGTGGGATAATGCACATTCTTCATACCCATTTCAGTGATACATTTTTTTTGAGAGTGAACACCATAGAGAGAATTTGAAGTTGAAATTCACTACAGGGTTATTTTCATGAGCTTTAAACACTACAGGATCATTCACCTTTGGTTATGACCACATACACATTTGAGAACTTGTTCATTCAGAACTAAACCTAGTAATACACGAGTTATGTATTTTCAGTAGTGTAATATGCATGTTATGTTCGAGTAATCAAGCATGGGATTTGTTTACCTGTTGGGTTTGCATGTTTCATTTAGTCTTTTCTATTTTTGTTTATTATTGAGTCAGTCCTTATGTTTGTGGGTGTCATTTCTGCAAACCCTCACGAGACTATAACTCGTCCACTAGGGGTAACCTAGGGGTTTAAAGGCTTGTTGCATGCGCTAAATGCAATCGCGATTCCCTGCGAAAGTGGCTTTTATTTAGTTTCATTGTTTATGGATAGTTAGTTTTTCTTTAATTTATTTATTTTAAGATTCAGTGGTTTGCTAGGGACTAGCAAAGTTTAAGTTGGAGGGTGTGATTGCTCTGCAATCAATACACTTTTTGAGTCTTTTCGACTTATTATTACCTGATTTTACTTGAACTTTGATATTGAATAGTTATAAACCATGAACTTAGCGTTTTTCCTCGTGTTGTGTAGGAATTCTTCATAAAAGCAGTAATTCGAGCACTTTTGAGGTGGGTTCTCTGCAAATGTCCCCGGATGAAGCTACAAGCGGAGTCAAAGGGAAGGAAAAGTACTCAAAAAGATGCAAGGAAGTACCTGGGCACCTTCTGGAATCACAAACAAAGCAAATTGGGCGAAATAAAGATGATCGATAGCCTGGCTATCGATGGCCTATCGATAGGGCTTGCCTATCGATAGCCAGAAGACCAGCCTATCGATAGGCAGCATGTTTGTTTGTAAAGTTTGTACCCCTATCGATAGGGCATGCCTTGCCTATCGATAGGGGGGTTCTCGGGAGTCGTGCCCGCGATTTTAAACTGCTTTTTATGTAATTTTTGGAGAAGTTCATTTTAGGTAGGTTTGATATACAGTATTTAAGGAGATTTTTGAGACTTCTTGAGGGCATCCAGACTTAACCTAGCCTCTCTAGGACTTCATCTCTCTCTCTCACTACTCTACCATCCCCCATACTCCATTCAACTGGAATTTCGGCTGCGCATGGAAGGAACGAAGACCTCCGGTGATTCAGCCCCGACTATGAGCAGCTAAACTCTTCTCCTTGGGTGTAGATGAAGCTTGGTTAGTGGTTTGATTATGCTGTGATTAAGGTTTCAGGTTTTGTAATAAGTTTATGATAATTGTACAACTTTGAGAGATTGCCGTTTATGCAATCCGTTCATTAAATAATCTTTTATCTTTCAGTATGAATGTTCTCTGTGATTATATTCATATTGGTTGTGCAATAGTATTAATCGAATACGTTTGTATTCGGTAGTTTGTTCATACTTAATTAGGATAACCTGTGCATGCTTTGCTTGACAGGTTATGCCTTATTCTGATGAATAAACTATATGAACGCAAGCGTAATATTTTATCGATGATTTAATCTTGTAGTTTAAATCATCGCTGATCATAAATGGTTGCGAAGCCTTTGCATTGATCACATGCATGATAATTCCCTAACTCAAGTGGATTCGAAACCCGGGGTTTTCTCTTTAATTTGATTTAATCATATTCTCACATTCTCTAGTTTAAACAATCAACCAACTCTTCAATCAAGAATCTGTTTGGTAACTAAAATCAGAATCAGAATAAGTTTTCATAACTCAGCCATTAGTCCCTGTGTTCGACACCCGTGCAAAAACTATGTTTTCAACGAATTGAGGTTCTAAGCACGAGTAGTTTTATAAATTTAAATCTTGATCACGAACAAGGAAATAACCTCCCTTGTTTGGACCGATCAACTCCCCTAACCTAGAATTCTTAACTACAACCTAAGTTAGTCTAAACAACCTAGAATACTAAAATAATGCATGCTGGAAATTCTGGAAAATATATAAAAAATGCAACACACAATGCAAAGAATGCATGAAAAGTCCTAAATGTAATTTAATCATCCTATGTGAACCTAGACATGTTTCTAAGTTAAAATTGGTCCTAAAAGTGACTTTTAACCCAATTCAAGGTCACTTTTAAATTCTAGACAGAATTAAAAATGATTCTAAAAATGGATTAAAACCCAAAATAATGAATAAAAAATATGGTGAAAATGCACTAAATGCAACCTATCATGATGTTAAAATAATATGCTAAAACACTATGCAAGACAATCAAGAAGTCACATCACAATCATACTTAAATTAATAAAAACTTATCACAAGGGAAGAAACTTACCATAGCATGCTCCCTCGAACACAATTCATATATCAATCCCAAAACTCAAGCATTCCATGTGATAAATCTTAGTAACCAAGAATAATGATAATGCTATTTATGAAAGAACAATGCATGGCCCTACTTCTAACATCCTAACATGGTAAAGACTCAAACTATATATTTAATATGCATTCCTATCTAAAAAACAGAAAATCATAAGAATAAAACCAATTCCTAGCATGCATTCTAGACATGAAATAAATCCTAAACATACTCACAACACTCATATAGCAATCATCATGCTTTTTAACTAAGAAGAAAGCCATATTCATCATGCAAGAGTATTTAAACATTCTAAACTTAGAATATGACTCAATTAACACTACTTCTAGACATCAAAATATTACTTCTAAACATGCATTTTTATCCTACATTATGTATAAAGTTAGATGAAACTAACCAATACATTCTGCAAAAAATCAAACTATCCTAAATGAGCCAATTCTTAACTATGTTATTCAAAACCAACTTTTAAGCACAGTGGGATATGAACCCTTACCTCTTTGCCTTCTTTTTCAAGCTACAAGCTCTCTTTTTCAAGCTCCAATGGCCTCCCAATTCGTAGGTTGCAGTGGCTAGGGTTCTTAGAGTGTCTCTAGTTCTCCCCCTCAAAGTTTATCCCCCTAAACTGATTTATAAGTGATGTGTATATAGAAGAGGCTTCAATTTGATCAATGGCCCTCATTAAAACCCTAGGTAATGATCCAAGGGTCCTAAATGAGTCTTATAAAGTCCCCAAGGTTGTGCACAATCCCCCAAGAGCTTTTGAAAGAGTCTCAAGCAAGTAGAACTCTAAGAAATCACAAAATTTGGCGGATCAGGAAGGCTCGGGTAACTGTCCACCCTAGGACGGTTGGCCATCCCTAGAGGGACGGACATCGAGCCCCCAGTGCAAATTTTCATGTTTTTGGCCTATCTCAGCCCATTTCGACCCAGTTTCGGCTTTTTTCAGCTTTCCGGGCCCCTTTTAAGTCCAAATTTGACAATTCAAGAACCAATTGCTCTCGAAAATGAATGTCCACAAATAAGGAAAAGCAACACTATTTTGGGCCTATTAAGCCCAATTAGGGTTTTGAAATCCACTAACCGATTGCTTTCGAAATCGTTTCTACTTCTATCTCAAAACAAGTTTTTTTTTTAAATCATTTAAGAAAGTGTTTTAAAACTTTTGAAGGCTTTGATTTGATAAAAAGATCGAATCCCGGTCATTCTCGGTTAAAACCCAAATCTGAGCTTAAAAGGGCCCTTTGGACCTTAAAAGCCAATCATGAGCCCAAAGGCTCAAAGGACCTTACCACTGATCATCTTGGCTACCAAACATACCCTAAATATCCATGCCAAACTTGTGGGACAATCTGGGACAAGATCGACAGTCATTTAGAGCTTTTGTGATTCAAAGGACAATGCTGCCTTTCAAGTCGCAAAAGACCTTATTACCTATCGAGCCTTACTCGGAATGCTATGAAATTTAGCAAGGACATTCCTAGACTCTCTAAAAACTCAATGCAAAAAGAACCGACTCGCTCTGACCTAAAAACCTACATGCGATAATGGCCTCTAACTAACTACACAAAAAGGGTACTATGGGCAACTTAGGGTTTCGATACCTCATTTCACCTCAGATCACAGGCAAACCATTCATGACTCTACTCAAGGTCAAAAATGGATGTCTACATTCATATATATATATATATATATATATATATATATTAAAGATCTTTGTACAAAACATCAGTTTAGACTTTCACCAGCCTGCACAAGATTACATAAATTCTAGAAACAAAATGAATCCAGTGCACATTAACGTCATCAATTTTATATACAAACATCATATATACATACACACACACACACACACACACACACATATCTGCCTTACTCCCCGGCTCTACTAAGGTCTCTACAACTCTAATTTATACCTGTCTCCTTGTCAGGATCATCATCCTTGTCATCCGAAGAAAAACGACATTTATGAGAAGGTCTCGCTTCATTATCATGGGTCAGTGGAGTTTTCCCCGAGAAAGACGATGTCTGTAGTGAGTATAAGTACTCGTTCAGGCCTAGCATCACTTCATCCCGATCCTCCTCTTCGTGGTCTAGCATAGCTCAGTGTAGCTTGCCAGCCCAAAACTTCAGATCAGCTATGAACCTGTGCAGACCAAACTGAACCTCTAGAGGCAACTCCGGGCACATGCTTCGTACACAACTGTTATCTTGAATGTATCGCCTGTGGGCTTCATCGATGACCTCATCCGCATCCCTGTCTACGTTCTTTATCACATAGCCCTTAGGTCTCCATGAAGTGCCCATAAGATCATAAGCTACAGTAGGGGCATCTCTATACATTTGCGTCTGAGGCAAGGTCACGGGTCCAGTATCCTCGCCACTAAGGAACTCACTAGATCTCTCGGAACTATCGTCCTTTACGTGAGTTTAAGCTCGAATATCCTCTATACAGTATATATCTCGGACCACTACAGGGTCAGAGGGCTCCGGATCATCACTCTCTATAAGCGAACTCACCTCCCCTTTGGGCTCGGACGTCTCGGTCCAAACCTGAAGTCATAGATGCCACAACTCAGTAACCTATTTATGGAAAATATTTCTCTTTGTGACTAGTACTCGCTCAACCAAGAGCTCTGATACCAAAAACTTGTAACACCCCTCACAGGGTAACCGCAATGCCGAAGTGCTACAGTGACATAAAATACCAAGCGCTTATTTTTGAATAGTTCCATTTAAAGTTAATAGAGTTTAAAACAGTTGTACAAAATATATAAGTGAGGAAATATAAATAATTACAACATTTCAAAAATAAAGATAGCGTTGAGTACTAGTTTGTAACACGAGTACAGTCCCGTAATGTACCCAAAAAAAAAAATTTCTTATATTACAAACCCCAAATGAATGTCCACAAATAAGGAAAAACAACACTATCATGACCGTCTTCAAGAAACCCCAAAGTCCAAAGAGCTCCATATAAACTACTGGGTTGATGGTCCTG